>PITA01011708.1:0-65396 GCA_004023965.1 Spilogale gracilis | reverse complement strand
CTCCCCTCCCCCACCCACCAGCTCTCTCTTCCTTTGTGCCCTTGCTCTCCCCCTCCCGTGCTGTCTTCCCCCCTGGTCCCTGCACCCTGGGGACCCTCCCAGAAGCTGCCTGGGACAGGGAGGGTGTGTATCTCTGGAGACCCCAGACCTTGCCCCCTCAGAAACCTTGTCGAGGCTTTGTAGAGGACCGACCAGCTTAGTACCTGGCCCCAGGGTCTTGGGGTTCTGGTAAGAACACAGATGCTAGGAGCGGGCTGTCAGGCAGCAGATCCTGGCCCGCCCCATATTAACCCCGTGACCTTCAGGTTGCTGAGCCCTTGTGTGTCACATGGGGTGACAGCATCACCTACGTAGTGGAGTGGCTATGAGGATTCGGTCATACAGCATAGGCCAAAGGACTCAACCAGCCCTTGGCTTCTATCTGAGCACTCCCAGGCACGTCCCTGTCTCTTTGTGGCCTTCCTGAGGTGTCTGGGAGGTGGGTTTCTGTGCCCACTGGCCTGCTGGGTGTCAGGCCTGAGGGCAGGGCAGTGGGCTGGTGGCATTCTCCACCCCCCCCCAAGCCTGCCTGTCAAGAGACGTGTCCCCCTTCTCCCGGGGTGGGCTGTGGGGACAGGGCTGCCATTCTAGGGAAGTGTCTGAGACACAGAGCCCCAAAGCTGGAAGAGCCCTCATGACCCTGGCTCATAGACCTTTCCTGAAAAACAGACCAAAGGCAGAGCTGCTTCTGCCAACTTAGGCTAGAGACCACCCCCCACCTTTCTCCTCCCTAGGTGCCCCAGGCCGCAGAGTCCCGCTGCAGAAGCCCTCTCTGGTACAAGGCCTTGACAGGTCTGACGCTGACTCATGCGGAGCCTCCTCCCAGAGCCTCAGCTCCCCTCCTGTGCTACATCCAAAGGCTGGGCTTGGGGATTCTCCCTGGCTGGGCGGCCACAGTTTCCCAGCAGGCAGCTGCCCTGTGGGTGGGGAGGGCGGAAGGAAAACACCCAGCAGAGGCCAGCGGGCTGGGCGCAGGCTCCTCCCCCTTTCCCCCCCTTCCTCCCCCCTTCTCCGCTCTCTTCCCATCCAGCATGGCCCTGGCGCGTCCAGGGAGCAGAAACAAGCGTTTGGAGAAGGCATTCTTCTGGGGGAAGAAAGGCAGGCCCAGTCACTTGTCCTTCAGAGACTTGGGAACCTGAACTGACTCAGTCCCTACCCTGCTGGGCCGCATGACCACCTTGCCCACTGCGAGCCGGTTTTGTGTGTGTGTGTGTGTGTGTGTGTGTGTGTCCGCCCCATCTCTGGTCCAGGAAACCTTAACCAGTCACGTGGCTGCTTTCCCTGTTTGTCTAAGTAAGCAGTTCAGTCCGGCTGCAGCCAGGAGACTGAGATGTGGAGCCAGGGGAGGGGGTCACACTGGCCTGGGAGGTGTACATAAGGATCACTAGGGACAGAGGGGGCAGCCCTGGACTTCTTGGGCCTCTAGGCTTGGTGTGGGGAGACCTGGCCTGGGGAATGGCCCAGCTTCTGATCTCCTGTCCTTCTTGGACCTCTCCTACCTCCATCTGTGCAGAAACAGTACTGGCCTTGTGGACTACAAGGTGCCCTCCCAGCCCTGAAGCGTCCTCTGACCAGGAAGGGCTCAGAATGGCAGGGCTCCAGCCTCACAGAAGGGCAGGTGTGCACGTACCCGCCATCTGTCACGTGCCCTGGAGCATGTTGCTGAGTGCTGGCCCCTCAGCAGGAAAGCCCAAGTCAGACCTTCCCATTGGCATCCAGCGGGCCACTGATTAATTCAATAGATAGGTGTTAAAGCACCTATATGTGCCAGGACCCGGACTGGGCTGGGCAAGGAGTAGAATTGGCCGAACACAGATCTTCTGGAACTTCTGGGGAACCCCTACCCCTGTGACATATTTTCTTCCTGTTGGGTGGGCAGGATCACCATTTACTGCAAAGATCCTTGGCTCCCATCGTGAGGCAGCCATGTCCCGTGCCACTGCCAGTGCAGGAGCATGGGCCCCCAGCCCCTGCGGGGTGCAGCCAGAGAGGTGCCTACCCTCTCCAAGACTGAGCGCAGGGGGAGGGGCCCCTTCCTCTGGAGTGATGGGAACCAGAGCAGATGTAGGCAGTGCACAAGCGCCCTGAACCCTGGGGACTTCAGAGCCTTCTCTGAGGTCCCCTGGGTGGAGAGCCCCAGGGGAAGTGGGCCTCCTCCAGATTTACCCAGACAACTTGGCATGTCTTAGCTATAGAAGACATAGTCCCCCTGGGACCTGGAGGAGCAGGAGGGCTGTGGGAGCCCGTGGGGGCCATGCCTCTGCCCACCTGGGTTCATGTGTCTGTTGGCCCCGTTCTTCCCTGCTTCTTCTCTTTCTCTTTATTTTGACAAACATTTCTTGGCAGCCACGTGTACGCCAGGCCTGTGCTCAGTATAGGACCCATCCCTGACCCTGGAGACACTCCCCACCATGCCAGCATCAGGCAACATCTCAGGGTGGATCAAGGATCCAAGCTAAGCTAAAGACCGGGAGGCAGGCGGCCTCTGGATACCCATCAGGGTGTGGCTGACCCCACAGGCTACCCTGGGCTCCAGCCAAGCTTAGGCATACTTTCCCCAGGTGGGCTGACAGCTGAACCCAACTGGTGCCTACGATGAGGGGGCACAGAGAGCTTGCATATGGGCCACACAGAGCATTGCCAGACTTTGCCTCCATTGCAGTCAGATTTGGGGCTATTCAACCTGGAAGAGACCCACTGGGTCATGAGCCCAGGGTTATTCTCTTATAGCTGGGAAGCTTCTATTCAAGAAAAGGATAGAAGTGGTGGGACGGGGGCAGGGGCTGAGCTGGGGACACGGGCCAACCATCCTGCCACCCACAACTGAATATGGATCCTGACAGGGGTGGTTATGAAGGTACTAGGCAAAATCCCAGAATGCCAGCTAGGGTAGTGTGTCCCTGGCCTTAGCTTGCATGCCCCCAAGGTCAGGAAACTCACTATTGCCCCATGGCGGGCTTAGTAACTCTTGTTGGTAACTTGCCCCTTGCTACCCACCAGGCTGGAGTCTGGCTTCTATCTCTACCCTGCTCACCTCAGGCCCACAGGCCTCAGGCCTTCAGCATCCCTGACAGAGTCCTTCTAGGCAGAGCATCAAGCTCGGGCCCACAGACGGCTCCCTCACGGGGTGTTTGATTGGAATACTATGGATAAATCATGGTGCCCTGCACTGGGCAGCCACGGTGTGGCCAAAGTGAGCCCCTGCCCAAGGGCCCAACCTGGCATGGCCCCCCCAGGAGGTTCTTAGGCTGCCTACGGTGTATGTGGGAGCCCGGGCTCCCAGCTCTGTCCCTGCTCCTGGGGTGATCTCAGGCAGGGCCCAGCCCTAGTCAGACCCAAACCCCCGCCCCCCATGCTCCTCCCCAACACAGAGCTATGAGAGGCATTTGTCCCCATTGAGTCTGCAGCAGGCTGGTGGAGGCTTCTGGACATTGTGGCCTGTTTGCTTTCTGAGGCACCTGTTTGCCCAGCAGCCTTTAGAGAGACCTGGAGTGCTGGGGGTGCCCAAAGCCTGTGCCCTAGGAAACCAGGAGGAACAGGGTTGGGGACTAAGGGCCTTTGTTCAAGCCTTTTCCCCCTCCCCGGGCAAGGCCACCAACCTCGATGCTCCTGCTGCTGCCCCACTTATGGATAGATGAGTTTCCAGCTTCTGAGAAGACATAGGGAATAGGTTGGGTTCACCCAGAGTCCATGGGTGGCCCCACAGCCCATGTGCCAAGCTTTCAGCGCCACCCCCACCCCCAACAACCCCTGACACGTGTAAGGAGGCAGGCGTACAAGGTTGGGAGTGGGATGAAGGGCTCGTTCCCTGGGTCCATGCCAGGGTCGGACAAGGTGCTGTTCCGGGGTGGGGGTGCACTGCCCAGCGGGGGTACCACGCCTTCTGCAGAGGGTGCTCTGCTCCCCGTCATCTTCCACCAGTGGCAAGTTCTACCTCTGAGGCCTCATAGCTGCCCCTTGTTTGGCTTCTCTCCTTGTCTTCGTCCTCCCTCATGGCTCCTCAGAAGTGACACTGCCCCTCTGCCCTGAGTGGGGGAAGACTGTGCTCCCAGGCCCCTCAGGAGGGGCTAATTCCTGCAGCCCCCGCTCAGCTAGGCCCAGAGTTGTGTGCTGCTGGGTAGAAAACCCACCACTGCTTTTGCAGAGGCCTTTTGCTGGAAAACAAGTGGCCATAGGTCTAGAGGTCAGAGGCCAGAGGCCACCAAGCAGGCCAGGGCAGTCTGTCCCACTCTCGCCCCAGAAACCTAGAGTGCTTGTGAGGAGGGCCCCCTAGGGCCGTGCGCCTCTCCCAGGCCGGGTGTGGCCAGTGGGACAGGAAACCAGGGAAGGCCTGGAGGATGGGACTCGGGGTGTTCTGGGCCTGAGCCAGGGATGAGGCAAAGCCCAGCCCTGGCCCGGCCCCAGGGTCACAGGCACACAGGTCACCCACCCGACAGGAAACCCTGCCCGGCACCCCCTTTGTCCCACCCCGTGTTTCCCGCGGGTGGCGCTCCTACTATTTCCCGTGGGAGCTCCTGCCAGGAATCATACCCTCTTGAGAAAGGAAGCTGGACCTCAGGCTCTCAGGCTGCCCTGCCTCTGACCTACACTGATCCCCTCCTAGGTCCTCCCACGGGTGGAAGCTTTGGGCCCACACCCATGCCTCACCCCACACATGCTGATGACTTATCTTCTCCCAGACAGCCGGTCACCTTTAGCGACTGGCAAGAAAAGCCTCATCGTAGGGCTAGGCCCAGGAGCCCAGAGACCAGGCTTCTTGGTCTAGGATCCACCACGAGCTTGCTGGTACCCTTGGACAAGTCATCCCACCACTCTGGGCCTCAGCTGTAGAAAGAAAAGGGAGGAGCAGCAGCTCTACCCCACTGAGAGCATCCTGTGAGATAAAGGATTTGGGGGTAGGATAAATTTATAACCATGGTTTGGGTATTAACTGCCCCGGAGCCTCTGTCGGATATCCCAGACATTGGTCTCCAGCCCAGCCAGAGCATGTTGTCTAAGCTGAGCCCCCAAGCAGGGAGAGGGGCTGGATGGCTGCTAGCGTCCCCGTGGTGGGTGGGGATGACGATGCTGGCATGGCCCCTCTCCGGGTCATCCCAGGCCTGGGGCAACAGCACAGGGGCAACGCTGGGTATCTGCACCCGGGAAGCAGCTTGCCTTTCTCCCTGCTCCCAGGAGCGGAGCGATGGTGCATGCTGGGGTCTCTGCAGAAACCTACCATGATCAAGCAGGAGGGCCAGGGGAGTGGGCCTGGGGACCAGAAGCCAGGAAGGGGGCAGTGTCGAGGGGCAGGTTCTGCCACCAATCTCCTGTCCTCCTCCTCCTCCCTCCTGGCGGGTGCTCAGAGGCCTTTGGTTTTCCTTCATGTTGTGATGTTGAGCCTAAGGTGCAGGGAGACCCGCGGTAATAATACCGTGAGTGCTTCTGGAGTCCTCCATGTAGGTGCTGCTCTAATAGTGAGTCTACAGAAATGCGCAGTCCCCATCTCTATGAAGTCACTGTTCCCCTTACCCTCATTTCCCGGGAAGAAAACGGAGGCACGGAGAGGTGAGGGGCAGCTAGTCCCAGAGTCAGAACCCTTGGCCTCTGGGCTGCCCTGCTTCTCAGACCCGTGGCCTGCTCCCAAAGCAGGTCAGAGGGAGGCTCAGGATGCCAAGTGAGTGGAGCCGAGTCGCCATGACATTGGACAGGTTCACAGACTCAGGGCCACCCTGAGCTTATGGACCAGCCAAGAGCTTGTCAGCAACCAGGAAGCCCAGAGGTCAGTGCAGCCCAGCCCCTCCCTGTGGTGTGGTCACAGCTCAGCCCCCGTGGCCTTGGACACCTCACCCCTGAGCCCCAGCCTCAGCCTCTGCATCTGCCACGTGGGCCTTTTCTAGCCAGTCCTTGGGATTCTGGGAGCAAAGTGTCTGAGCCCCCATAGCCCCTCGGCGGCTGTTCATTTCTCCCCCAGGGCATCAGGCTGCTGGCACCAGGGACATTCTTGGCAGCAGGATTAATGTGGGCAGGGGTGCAGAGGTGGGAGACACAGACATGTTTAGGGAAAGGTTACAGGGCAGAGGCAGCTTGAGGCCTTGAATATGAGGCTGAAGAGTTAGAACTGAGCCTCATAGACAATGGGGAGCCATGAAAGGCACTTGGACAGAGGAGTAACACATTGTCGGGGAGAAGCAGCAGCAGCAGCAGGGAAGCCTAGCGTGTTCATCCAGGTATGGGGCTCTGATTCAAAAGAAGCCATGTGGCTATGAAGATTGACCCAAGTGGGTGGCTTGGCAGACCTCAGTTTTCCTCCTATAAGATACCGGGTCCATGGTCCCCAGGGTGCTAGCCATCACAGGCTGAAAGTCTGCCGGGCACTGCAGGGAGGGGCAAGGGTCTTCCTTCGCATGGCCCAGAGTCCATGCCCCCGCCCCCTCCTTGGGCTGGTCTGGGTTTCCCACCCAACTCTGGGTGGGGCCACACGGCTCCTTCCTCCCTCTGTGGCTTTCTGGTCCTAAACAGGAGGGGCCTCGAGGTTGCGGTGGGCCGTGGGGTGTGAGCCAGGGTGGGGACACTGGCAGTGGGTGGAGTCATGGGATGGGTGGCCATGAGTCAGGAATTGCTGGGCCCATGTGTCATCCGGCGGCATGCTGTTCTGGCCTCCCGGGCCTTCTGCCTCCTCTCTCCCACCCACATCTGCACCCAGGGGCTGCTCTGCTGGGCTCACAGAGAAGTTTCCAAGAGCTCAAAGCCACACCCGAGAAGTCAGGACACTTGGACCACAGGCCCCAGGCTCCACCAATGCTCACCGTGCTCCTAGGCATGTCCCTCCCTCCCTGAGCCACAGTTTCCCTGATTGAAGAGTGAGGGTGGGGCTGGCCAGGGGTTGTGGGCCCCTGCTGCCCTGGGGCTGTCGGGCAGCCCTGAAGAGTAGTGCACCCCCGCCCAGTCCCGCCGCATTCCTGGGGCAGGGTTTGGTTGGATACCTGTGCCCTGGGCAGCCCGTGGCGGGCCACGCCGCCTGTGCCAGGGGCCCCCCGGGGATTCCGGAGCGCCGGGCTTGCACTGAACCTTGCTGCGCCACTTTCTCACACCGGGAGTAGCTGACTTTGTGTCTCTGAGCTTCGGCTTCCTCTGGGAAATGGGGGTGCCAGGACCACCCTGTAGAATCGCTGTGGGGACTAAATGGGGCAACTGGTGTGCCATGTCTGATAGAGCCACCCTGGGGCTGCACATGGCAGGCGCCGTGCAACGGGTCAGTCGCCGTGTTCTCAGACCCAAAGTCGTGTTCGCCCTGCGCCTGCCCTCACTGCTCTTCACGGGTCCGGGAAGCATTCCAGAGGCTCGAGCTGGGTGCTGTGGCACCCGGAAGAAGACACCCATCGTGGGGGTTGAGAGCTTCAGCTTGTCCAGGGATCCAGTCCTAGAGGTCAGGTTCGGTCCCAAAAAGATTGATGGGCACATGAGCGGTGGCTCCCCCCGGAATCCCTCGGAGTTTCTGGGCTGAGGGAGCCCCTCTGTCTGAAAGAAGGCAGGGCGACCCCAGACTCCAGGGAGGAGTCCATGCTAAGTTAGTCCTGGTGCCTCAGCTGGGAAGATGCTGCAGAGGTCCTCTTGCCTCCTGGTGGGGCCCTGGGATGTGCTCTGAGTGTGTGATGGCTCCCATAGGGCTGGGCTCCGGGGCTGCCCAGGACGGCAGGGTCAGCCAAGGCTGTGTATTGGACAGAATGGGAGCCTCCTGGTCTGGCCATGTCCCCATATCAGAGTTCCCGCACCAGCCCTGGGGATTAGGCAGACATCATCCTCTCACTTCACAAATGGAGGATGGGACCTCATGGGTTGAGGAGGCACGGGCCCAGGTAACAGAGGTGAAAGGGCAAAGTCAGGGTCAGATCCCCTCTCCATTCAAGCAGGGTCAGGGGGAGACAGTCGGGCTTCTCTGGGCAGCTGCATCGGTAAGCATCTTGGAATGGGCTGCAGAGAGTAGCGTGATGATTAACACACCTGACGACGCCCTCCCCAGCCTTCCCAGTGGCCCTGCAGATGTCACTAGGCTGCTCTCCATGGGAGAACTGGCCTTCCTACAAACAGCGAGAGCCCCTGTGACCCGGGCAGGAAGGCAGCAGTTGAGCCACGCATTTACCCCAGTTAGACCTCCTCCCTCCCCATTATATGATGGAGTAAACTGAGCGCAGGGGTAGGTACAGGGACTTGGCTAAGGTAATATGGCTTGCAAGCTGCAGAACTAGGATTTTATCTATACCTGGTCACATTAGTGCCTCAGCTCAAGCCCGTTACCTCCTGCAGTCAGGAACAGGGCTTTCCTTTGTCTGCAGCTTGTAAATCTGGGCTTTGGCCAGCACCTCAGACTGGCCTGGCCCCCATGTGGCCAGAATCCCAGAGAGACTCCTGTTTTGGGGGGGCGGGTGTGACCGCCGGGGGCTGGCCTTGGGCCAGGAGAGGGGTCACCAGGAATGAGTGGTAGGCAGAGTGCAGGTGTCCCGGGGAGTCCTTGGGCCCCTCAGCCTCTCGGCCTTTACGCCCAACTCCTCAAGTGGAGGGAACAGAGGGCTTGGAGTCCAGGCTGCCGGGGAGCTGCCCAGCCCTGTGCCAGTCACAGAAATGTCAGCTCAGCTAATCCTTCAGCCAGTGCTAGTCCAGATAAGGAGACTGGGACCTGGGGGGCCAGGCAACTTGCTCATGAGTCCTTCTCCTTGCTCCAGGCTCAACATCAGAACTGACCCACTCTTCGGTTCTCATCTTGGTCTTGGGCCCACCCCTGCTCCTCTTTGGACTTAAGTCCCCTCCCTGGTAAGGTGGCAGGCTACAGCTGAGGACTCCCAAGGACTCTTCTGGGAGCCTCTCTCTGCCAGCTCGGTGAATGCTGTAGAGGAATTGGCTTGGGGGTGTCCTAGGGGTGGAGATAAGGAGTGTTCCTGCAGGGCTCCCCTCAGGAACAGGTGACTGTCAGCCCAAGCAGAGTGGGCAGAAGTGAGAGACAAAGTCCCCAAGGGAGGGCCATTGACAGAAAATTCCATTTAGATCCTCAGCACTGGGAGTGGCAAGGGCCCAGCCCACCTGTGTGCCCTTCTAGGCAAGACCCAGCACCTGGCAAGGGAGAGGCTATGCCCAGCCTCAGGGGGCTGATGGGAGGGCGGGTGCAGAAGGAGCACCCGGAACAGAGCTGACTCCTAGAGGGTGCCCAGCACCTTTGGCCGTTGTGTGGAAAGGGATTGGGATGGGAGCAGGTGGCCCTCAAGAAGACCATCTCTGGGGAACAGACTCACTGCCTGCTCCCGAGTCTGCCCTGGGAGGGGCCTGAAGCCGGGTTTCATCTTCACGGAGTCCAGCATCTTTCCCCAGGCAACACCTCAAGTCTGTGCTTGGCAACAAACTGAAGCCAGTGATAATAATGACAGTCCCTGTTCACGGGGCATTTCCTGTGCAAGTGCACCAGAGGCCTCATCTTGGTGAACCCTTATAACTTTCCGGAGGGCCTCCTATCATGCCCATTTCACAGATAAGGAAACCAAAGCCCAGAGAGGCCTAGTTTCTTACACAGCGCTACAGCTCAGGAAATAGCGGAGCAGAGCCCTGAGTCTGCTGTGTCGGAGCCCACAGCCACGCCGTGTATCCTCAGGCTATGTCGTGTCCTTGCTCCTTTGCACAAGCCCAACGCCAAGGGGCTGGGCGGCTTGGTGGGCTGAGGCCGCCTGTGTGCACTGTGAGCCTGCACTCCCCTGAGGGGCCAGATGGGTGAATGCCATTCCTTGGGGCCTGGGCCATGCACACTGCTAGTGAGGACGTTCTGGTTCTGTGAGGGCTGTCCGGACGAGGTGCCATTCCAGCTTGCCCTGGAAAACACAGCAAATCAGGCTTGGGCCCTGGGTGAGGTTTTGGAAGCATCCCCAGGGATGCATGTGCATGTGGCCAGAAATGCTTGTACTCCTCCCCTTGAATGCAGCTTGTCCCCCACTCACTGATGCTACCTATAAATCTCTCTTCAGACCAGAACTTTCCTCCTGCCAAGCCTCTGGGCTTTTACCCTCCTGCCTGAGAGACTGCCCAAAATGATGACGCCCTAGGCCCTCTGTTCCGCTGCCAGGCCACGGTGGGCACACCCACCAACACTCTGTCCTAGAACTCTCCATCTTTCTGTGTTTTGCCTGCCTCACGTTAGATATTGTGCAGACACCCTTGGGAAGCATACAGGCTGTCACTTGTTAGCCTTTGACCCTGCCTTCCCTCTCCCCACCTACCACCCCAACCCTGTTCCTTCTTCTTCTCCTCCAGCAGATGGCAGGCACTGTCACTAGTTGTTGAAAGAAGGAAATGGATAGATGGATGGATGGATGGATGGATGGATGGATGGATGGATGGATGATGGAGAGATGGATGGATGGATGGATGGATAGATGGGTGGATGGATGGATGGATAGATGGGTGGATGGATGGATGGATAGATGGGTGGATGGAGAGATGGATGGATAGATGGGTGGATGGAGAGATGGATGGATTGATAGATGGGTGGATGGAGAGATGGATGGATGGATGATGGAGAGATGGATGGATTGATAGATGGGTGGATGGAGGGATGGAGAGATGGATGGATGGATGGATGGATGGATGGGGAGATGGATGGATGGATGGGGAGATGGATGGATGGATGGAGAGATAGATGATTGGATGGAGGGATGGAAGGAGGGAGGGAGGGAAGGAGTGAAGGAGCAACCCCATCAAAGTCATTTTTCCATTTTTAATAAGGGGAAACCAATCTCAGATGTTATGAGGGTGGACAGGGCAGTTCTAGGAGCCCTCCCTTTTTCCAGCTCCTTCTCTTTGGGTCCCCCATGGTGCCAGGACGTGGACCCAGTTTTGCGCTGGACATCACCTGGCACCCGAGCTGTCTCCCCACTTGGACGCATCCGTCAGGGCTCCACAGCATACTTGCCAGGCCTACGATGACACTGGTCTGCCCTTCCCCCACTGCTTGCCAAGATTCCACACTGGAGAGAAGGAGGAGGGAAGCCCAGGGGCCTGGGCTGGGCTTCCCTAGGCCTGGGTGTGGGTAGGCTGTCAGAACAGCTCGGAATACTCTCAGAAGTAAAGACAGACAGGATTATTGAACCAAGGGTAGTTCGGGATTCTTGGATAACCCTACCCAGGAGTTTCCCAGACCCCAAACAGTGACTTACTAGGTCTGCTTTGTTATCTGTTCCTTAAGTACAACTGCAGCTACCGCTCTTTGGTGAAAGACTCAGGATTTCAGTGTTACCCTGAGCACTCAGGCCCACTGAGCCTCTGGGCTCAACTCTGCTATACCTGTAGTAAGTGGGCAGGGGTCTCACAGCCCAAGACACAAGTAGGCACTGGATTTTAATTATGCAAGAGTAAGGAAAGAAACAGCATCAAAACGTCTGAAGTTCAGAAATGCAAAAACAAAAACAAAAAAAACGACTTGGGGGACAATCAGGGAGGGCAACATGGTGGAGGTGATCTGTTGGGCATTGAAGGGAGGGGTTCTGGTGGGCAGAACAGTTGACTGTATGGCTGGGGCAAGACAGTGCCTGTTCTTCCACTTTCATCTTCATGATCTCTTGTCTCTGCTGGACATTTCTTCAGCTGTAAGATGGACCTTACGGCTCCCTGATGATAGGATATGGTGAGGATGGAGTGGGCAGCCAAGGCTTCTGGGGTTGCTGAGGAAGGGCCCTACCAGGGGCACCTGGGTGGCTCAGTCAGTGAAGCATCTGCCTTTGGCTCAGGTTATGATCATGGAGTCCTAGGATCGAACCCCACATGGAGCCCCACCCCTGGGTTCCCTGCTCAGTGGAGAGGTCTGCTTCTCCCTCTCCTTCTGCCTCCCCTGCCCCCACCCCCTTCCTGCTCTCTCACTCGCTGACTCTCTGTCTCTTTCAAATAAATAAATGAAATCTTTAAAAAAAGGGGAGGGCCCTAGCCTGACCCTAGACTAGAGGGTCTTCATGTTTCTGGCAGGCTGAGTTTCTCACCGCACGGGCACACGGGACAGCGGGGTGAGGAGCTGGAGGCCTGATGAGGGAGCCCTCAAGTGCAGGCTCAGAGGTGGCACTGGGGTAGCCCCGGCCCCCCCACACCAGGCTGAGGTCATCCAGCCCCCTCCCCACACTGCTCTGGCCCTGTCCTGTACAACAAGATCTGCCTAGGGCCTACTCCTCAACTAGTCAGGCTTTGGTCAGAGGGACAGTTCAAAGCCATCCTTTTTCCTCCTGGCCAGCAGGCCCCGGCTTCCACCGAGGCCCAGGACCCTCAGTCAGGCCCTACCCTGTGGTCTGGATTCCTCTCCCTCAAGCCCCCCTCCACCAGCTTGATGAGGTCAGCAAACATACATTCCAGGAATGTGGGAGGCAGGCAGGCCAGCCTGGTTTGGACAACCATCCTGGTAAATATTTGCCTAGCTCCTGGAGCCAGTACCGTCCGCCAGGGGAAGGCGAGGGGCCTGTTCCTAGGGTCATGTAGGGGATGCTTTCCTGGGGGATCTCGGGGGGGCAGGGGCAAACCCTTGTCTTCTCAGTGAGTCTGGGAGCTGGGTCTGAGGCCACCCCCCTGTGCAGGGCCAGAGACAGGGCCCCTGGCCCGCTGGACCAGCCCCGGTTTGGCCCATCTGTAAAATGGGAATGAGGGCAGCCGAGGTGGGGAAGGTCAGGGCCACAGGACCAGTTCGGGGCAGCTCAGCCAGTGGAGCAGCAGGGGAGACCCAGTTTGGGTGGGCCCCGTGGGACCATGTTTTGGTCCCAACTTGGCCACTTATGACCTTGAGGAATTGCCCCTCCTTCAGACTTGAACATCCATCATGCCCTGACCTGTTCTTTCATATGCAGCACCTGGATCCTCCAAACCCATTACGTTGTAAGCCCTCACAGCCACCAAGGCATGATTAGTGGCGTGTGACCCAAGCCCTGATTCAGGGACGCCGACCATATGGCCACCTACCTACAGACCACACTGGGCAGTCTGACCCCCTCTCCCCCAGAAGCCTGTGCGTAAGTCGGCGCTCTGGCCAACGCAGGGCTCTACAAGGTCAGCCTGCCGCCTCACTGGTGGGCAAGTAGCTGCAGGGGTCACCGGTCCCTGGTTCGAAAGGAGATGAAGACTCAGGGGTGTTGAGTGACTTGCCCAAAGTCACCCAACATTAAAGGGCAAAAGCAAGGAAGGAGGACAGGACCAGGACTCCATCCTGGAATGTGGGTTCTGAACCCTCGGCAGCTGTCGAGAACAACTGGTCCCTTAGCCACGGGCCTGGAGCCGAAGACACGAGCCGGCAGGGTGCTCTCATCCTGGATGCCCTGTGGCACGGGCCCCTCTATCCTCTAGCCAGCCCTGATCAGCCCAGCATCTCTCTGGGCCAGCCTCAGCCCCAGCCCAGTTAGCTTCCTCCCACCGAGCCAATACAAAAGGCCAGGGCATCCCTGCAGGAGGAAGGGATGGGCAGGTGAGTGTTGTCTGGGAGAATGTGCCTGGGTCCTGGGACGCTCCCCACCCCATGGTGACCTTGGCTATGTTCCCAGACCCAGAGTTGCCATTCTGTAGCTGTGAGACCTCTGGCCATCCTATCCTCCTTCAGAGCTCAGTTTTCTGCTCTGCAGAATGGGCACCCATTCCTGCCCTGCCCTGCCCCTGGGAGCTCCAGACAGGCAATGAGAATGAAAGCATGATCGGCCTGCGGTGTGCACCTCCCTCCCTGCCCTCGTGGCCTTCGTAGTCAGAGGCTGTCCTTCAGCCAGGTCCTCACCTCCCTCCCCAATCCTGGAGCGAGTTCTGAGCTAAGGGTTCCCTGAGAGCTCTTTGGGGATGGGGTTCCCAGCCCGTGGGGACACGGGGGGATCCCTATGGTGGATCTGTGTTGTTTCTGGTGGTGGTCAGGCTGGTCTCCTTCTCCCTCCTCCTCCCCCTGGTCTCCAGGGTGACAAACCCACACAGACTGTGAGCTTCACCTCAGGGCCCCCGGGGGGCTAGGGCAGGGGGGATGGTATCACCTCCATATTCACAGCTCTCCCGCGCCTCTGTGAGGGGTCCCCAGGTGCACAACCTTTTCTCTGAGCTGGTCCTCCGGAGTGGGCCAAGCGTCAGTGGGCAGACCGCCTGCCTACCCGTGTCATGACTGTGTTCTTGTTACTTGTTAGCTCCTTATTACCTGCGTGACCTCAGGAAGTTACAGAACCTCTCTGGGTATCACGTGTAAATTGAGGGTGCCAGTTTAGTTTCTGCCTCATAGCATTTACCAAAGGTTAATAATACCAAAGAAATATCCCAGGCGGAACCCCAGTACGGACTCAGTAAAGCAGGCCTCCTAGTCCCGTCTCTTTTCCAGGCTCACAGGGAAGCAGGAGTGGGGGGTGCTCAGTTCCTGGCCAGGGCCCAAGTTCGTATCCTGTGGTGCAGCCCCAAGCCTCCCTGTGCTCTTGCCGTGTGACCTTGGACACGTCTCTTCCCCTCTCTAGTCTGTGTGCCCCTTTGCCCAAGCCCAGCAAAGAGCCTGGGGGGCCGAGGGCATGCATGTGTGTGCTGTAAGCCGGAGCATCCCTGAGGGGCAGGATGGGTGGGTGCCATTCCTTGGGGCCTGGACGCGGCTCACTGTGTGAGCGAAGACTTTCCGGCTCCAGCTTCGAGCTCCGCTGCCAAAAGCATGATTTTCTCTCTGTCAGCAGGTCTGCAGGCCAGCTTGCCTTTGGGAATGGCCTGAGCTGTGGGTGGTGGGAAGCAGGGGGCTGATTCCAGTTCTGTCCCAGCCTCTGACCTGCTGCGTGACCCTGTACGGGGTGCCTTGGCCCCTCTTCAGGCCGCAGATCCCTCCTCTGAGAAATGGGAGCGTCTGTGAACACTAGGACTGTTGGTGTTCCCATGTCAAACAGTTAGGCGGCTGCCAGAGCCACAGGGTCGGGGTGCAGAGACGTTGTCTTTCCCTGCTGGGGCAGGGATGCCAGCCCTGGCTTGGGGAGCTTGGGGCTCAGGGGCCTACTGCTCTGTGGAGCCTGGCACCAGTCCTTGCTGCCCAGCTAACCTGCCTGCCCAGAACACTGCCTACGTACCCAGCACTCATGTACACTACTTTCTATAGTCCGTACAAGGCTTTGCAAGAGGTCCCGCATGACCCCTATGTTCCCATTCCGCAGATGAGAAAACTGAGGCACAGAGAGGTTTAAGAAATTCGCCCAAAGCCACCCACTTGGTAAGAAGAGGGAAACCCAGACTTGAAACAGCCACAGCATGCACTTGTGTTCCTGGGTGTTCCTGCTGGCTGCCCAGTGCGGTGGGCCAGGTCTGAGGCCTCCCGCGGCCCCCTGGCATTTGTGGGAGCCCACAACTCATGTGGCCCGCGCCCTCCTCCTTCCTCTTAGCCATGGGGCTCACCCCGAGACGCACTCGGCCCACAGCCAAGTTCCCCATTACTCAGAGGACACACAGCCGTGGCAAAGTGTGGCAATAGTCTGGAGCTGCCCAGTGAGGCGCCTCCATTACTGGGACTCAAATGTGAGGCTCTATGACCCGCACCGTGTAGCCAGGACGCCAGAGAAAGTCACCTATTGGGCCTCTGGGTCAGGTTCCATGCGATCCCTACAGGGAGTGAGGCAGAGCGAGGAGTGCCAGTGGCCCTTGAGGAGCTGAGCGAACAGGATCCCCCTCCCCCACCCCATGATGGTACTCGTGCCCCAACAAGTGCAGAACAGGGGACCAGAGTGCCCATGCCTCCTCCCTCCCTCTTTCATTTCCACGTACCCAGGGCACCAGCAGTTCCTGCCACTCTGCCTGCTGTCCCCTCTGCTACGAGCACCACCATCTCTGACCTGGAGCCCTGGAACACACTTCACACTGGCCTCCCTGCCTCCTCCTGTCCCTCCTGAGCCCTTCTCCCCCAGCAACTGCAGGATCTTCTCAAACCGGAACTAGGGACATGTCCCTCAGTTATTCAGACCCTCCTAGAGCTCCTGTCCACCTCTCTGTGATTGGCCATCCACTTGACCCCCACTCACCCCACCTCTCCTTTCCTTACCACTCCTACCACCTACCCACTGTCAACTCCTTTTCTGAACCAGGCTTTCTTCCCTGTCTTCAAGTCTTCACAGGTGCTGTTCCCTCTGCCTGGAATGCTGTTCCATGCATCTTGGCCTGCCTCTCTCTGGCTCATTGCTCAACTTTACTTCCCCAGAGAGGCTCCCCTGAAACTTGAGTCCATGTGGTGTGGCCGCTGTAACTCGTTTCTTTCTGGTGGATGCCTCTTCTAGCTAGGTAGTGTCTAATTATCAGAATCCCCCCAAGGACAGGAGCCAGCGTCCTATTCACAGCTCGGGGTGTTCGTTCAGGGTTTTTGGAGCAAATGAGTGAATGCCAAGTGCCTCTGTCACCGTTATGTCCTCAGATGCTCCTAGAAACCCTGAGAGACATTGTGATTCCCCCATTTCACAAGGGGGGCAAGGAGTATATCCATGTAGCTGCTAGCTGGCCAGTGGGATGTTAGGGGATGCTGTGTCAGGGCCCCATCGCTGTGCCCCTCTTTCTCTAGTCCCTGATTCTCCATCTGTCAATGGGGATGACTGGGTTTTGCTGGCAGTGAACTTTCCAGTAGGTGGGTGGTGGGCAGTGGCGGCCCAGTCAGTTCCAGGCCCTGTGGCGAGGGTCCCCTCTGACCACCCCTTCCTGTCACAGCAGGATGGAACTGGAGTGAGGCGGAGGGGCTGAGCACTGCTGACCAGACGTGGGACGCTGGTGGTTCGCGGGTCACTGAGGTAGGTGTCAGCTGGGCTGGTGGGGGCCGCTTTGGCCTGGATGCTTGGAGAAGGGGTGGGCATGTCGTGAGCGGGGAGCAGGGACTAGCACCAGCATACCGCGACTTTGGGCCTCAGTCTTCGTGGGCGGCATGGGGTGCGGCCACCGGCTTACACCTCCTCAGCCCCCTGAAGAGCCCTCAGAGGCCTCTAAGGCCTGGCCTTTCTCTCAAGTACCTACCATGGCAGGAGGCAGGGGCGTGCAGCCAGGGAGGGGCAGGTTTGGCGCCCCAGCATTGGCCCAGCGGCTCCGGCTGTACCACTCAGCCCCGTGGCGCGTGGGCCCCATCTGCTGAGCAGCACGGCAGCCGTGCAGGAAGAGGATGTTTGCCGAGATGGGGGCTGTGCCTTCTCTCCCACAAACACAGCAAGGCGCACACTCAGATCTCCGGCCTCTGGAGTCGGAGTGACTGCATTCCAATCCTGGCTCTGCTACATGTCCACCGTGACCTTGTGCAGCTTCTCTGTGCCTCGATTTCCCTGTGTGCAGAAGAGGGAGGGGTTTACGGCGCCTGCCTGCCCATGTGCGCCGGCACACCAGGTACCGGCCTGCATGCAGGAGGCTGGTCAGCATTCTTGTCGGGGGCGCAGGGACTCTTCCTTCTCTCCGAACACCTCAGTTCCCACCAGCCCCTCCTCCCTGAGCACCCGTCAGTGCCAGAATGGACACAGACTGGTCATCCGCCGTAATGAGGATATGGGGGCTCCCCAGGGAGCTCCTGAGAGTAGCTGGAGCCGGAAGGTCCTAGGGTCGAGCCTCCCGGCCCTATGCTGGCCTGGACACCGCATGTCTCATCACAGAGTGGCATTTCAGGGTTGATCACACTTGGCCCCGTGTCAGAGGGTGACCTGTGTAATCCCTCTTTACTCTGCGGCTCCCAACCCAGAGATGACAGGCCTGGACAAAAGTGCTGACTTGGGCCAGGGCCCTTTGTCCCAAGGCTCTGGGGCCCGGCCAGCAGAGGCAGAGTCTTTGCTCTGGCATGAGGCCTCGCCCAGTCATCTCCCTGCTGCCCTCAGCTCCTCCCCTGTAGCCCCTTGTGCTCTCAGATGCCCAGACACAGGGCCCGGAAGGGGGGTGCCTGGGATGCCCCACGCTGCAGCCGTGCCCTGGAACCAGGGAGCGGGGCGGCAGGAGAGCCCCGCTCCCTGCTATCAGCTCATGACCTTGGGCTAGTCCTTTCACTCCTATGCAAGTGAGAGCTAGTGTTCTCATCTGAAAATGAGGATAATTATACCAACACTGCTGAGAAGGCCATTATGGGGATGCTTAGAAGCCTGAAATATTTTTAAATGTTAGAGCTTAGTGAGAGTCTACTGTGTACCAGGCACTATGCTCCTTAAATACATATTTCTCCCCACAGTAATCCCGCAAGGAGGTGTGTTTAGTGCCTCATTCTCCAGAGGCTCAAAGTGGTTAAGAAACCCATACAGCTATAAGTAGTGGCGTGGGGATTTGAACCGTGGAATTAAGTGGGCCACGATGCTGTAGAGACGAGGCACTGAGCCGCTGGCAGGCTGGAGCTGGATGCTCAGGAAACTACCTCCTTTTTCTGCCTGGTGACTTTGCCCGGCCCTCTAAGCCTGCTGCCCCTGGGAGCCCGAGCGTGGCCCCCAACAGCGGGCGGCCGCCCCTCCCCAGAGGGTCTGCGGCAACTCCATAAGGCTAGGGGAACCCACTACTCATTGTGGGGTAACCTCTGAAATTCTCCTTCACGGTGGGTTCTCTTTTCAGATGTTTTTCAAGGTAATTCATTCCCTTTCCAGAGATTGCCGGTGGCAGAGCATTAGGGCAGCTGGTAATTAATCATAGGAGAGGCTTGGAGTTTATTCTTTAAAAATAAGAAAAAAGAAAAAAAAGAAGAAGACTAGAAAGCCTTGATGGAAAAAGAAAAGAGAAGAAAATCCCTCCAAGGCGAGGGTTGTGATCAATACCTCAATGTCCTAGAAACGGCTGGGGATGGGGGGGTGCAGATATGCTCTTCCTCCCCTTGTTCTGGGGCTGGCAGATGGCCGGCGCCTGCATCAGCATGTGCGAGGCTCTGCCCTTCACTGGCAGCATCTCGGGCCACTTGGAGCACAGCACTGCGGCTCCCTGGACTTAGCTTTGCCACCTGTAAAATGGGTGAAGGGCAGGTGTCAGACTAGAAAAGAAAATTAAAGGAGTCATTCACCACCCGCGAAGGTACCTGGCACAGGGTCGTTGCCCAATTGATGTTTGATGGGTGAGTGAATGAATGAGCGAATGCTTTTCTTGGTCCTCATTAGCTATCACCAGTCAAGGCGATGATAGTAGCTATAGAACAGCATTTCTCTAGTTGTGTTATAATTTGGAATGATAGCTGGAGTGAGTGGCCAGCTCTGTCCCATTGCAAACTCCTGATGGAAGGACAGTCTTGCCCAGCAGACTCTGGTCGGCAGAGCTCAGGCTCCTCAGGGGCAGCTATGTTGTCTCCCTGGCATCCTCGTGTTCAACTTTCCAAGAGTCTGACCTGTCTGGAGATTTTTTCTTTTAAGGTACCTTCTGGGTGGGTAGTGAGTTCCTCATCACCACAAGTAGGCAAGCTGAGGCTGCACAGGGCATTCAGGCAGCAGACTAGGTCGGGATGGGGCAGTGGGCACTCAGAGCATTCCTGAGTTGGGGAGAGAACATGGGGTTCTCCACGTTGGACCCAGGGGAGGCTGGACTAGTAGGCAGGGTAGCCCCTTCCTAGAGGTCCCCTGGGGAGGGCTGGAGGATGTCGCTGAGAAGGGAGGTGGCCGTGCATTGGTTCCCTTGGTGGGGAAGGAGGTGTGTATCTCTCTATCTCTTTCTAGAGAGTTCTCTCTGTACATGTCTCTCTCTCCTGCCCAGCTCCCCTGTCTTCTCACATGGGCAGTCCTGCTCACCTCCGTGGCTCGCCTACTTTCTCCCAGTCATCTCCAGTCATGTCCAGAATTTCTTTCTGAGCCCCAGGACCTTCTCACGTCTGCTCTCCTTATCCTGGAGGCAGCCCTAGCCAGGCGTCCCCGCAGACATCTGTTCTTTATCATCGCCTCTGTGGTTGCCAGGACCAAGCAGAACCGAGAATTCCCTGGCTTCCAACCTGCCACCCTTCGCCTTGTTCTCCTAGCTCTGGTGGCGCCCGGCTCCCTCCCATCCTGCCCCCTGGAAGGGTCCAAGGCAGTATCCCCCACTCCGAGCCTCGGGGACAGCGCACTGTATGGGGCCCATCCCCCGGGACCCACTGTGCCGCCCACTCAGGATGGAACATGAACCCCTGGCCTCCCTGCACTGTTCTGGGCTCGTGGGCCTCTGGCTGCAGGCGAAAGCCGGGAAACAAGAGGCGGCCTGTGTCCACTAACGGGCACTTGGAACCTGGCGTTTCCCTCCAGCGCTAATAAAACTCTGTCTATAATCGGAAGTGAGGTGGCCAGAAGCTGGCTGCCTGGTGGGAGCCAGTGTCCACTCAGGAAGAAATAAGCCATCCTCCCTGGAGTGGAGAAGGAAGCGGAGGGTGGACTCCAGAGAACCACGGGCCTGGAGGGTCTCAGAGGCAAAGTAGGCCACTGTGTTCTGGTGGCCAGGCGCCTCCATTCTGCTGAACGCCCCCGGTCCCCATCCCTGGCCAGTCGGTCTTCCTGGGAGTGCCTGCTGTGGGCCCAGCGGACTCTGCCTGGCGTTCGAGGCCACCGCCATCTGCCCCGGCCTCCGCTCGTCGCCGTGTCACACCCGAGCTATCTGCAGGCTTCCGTGTGCCACCTCCCCTCACATCTTCGCCACACGTCCTCACGGCTGTGCCTTTGCTCCTGCGCTTCTTTCTGCCTTGAAAGCCCTCCCAACGTGTTGCTGCAGGGCCGGAACCTTCTGGAGCTTTCCTCAAGCCCTGGTTCCTCCGCAAGGTCAGACGTGGCCTCCTGCCTCCCGGGGCCCCATGGCCTCCACTTCCCAGAAGCCTCGGTCATTTCCTCCCTGAACTCTTCCGAACTCAAAACCCTCTTTATGCCCTTAGGCCCTTCAGGGTGCTGGCCAGATGGCCCGCCACCCTGTCCTTTCTTTTCTCTTCATTATGTATGGGAAAGTTGACATACTGGTTCTTTTACACTCTGTTCTGCTCTGAAACCTGGTGTGTATTTGCCACATACACGACATGCAGACTCATGTTCAATCGCCATACCTGGTTTCCTCATTTGCGGGGGGTGGGAAAGCAAGGCTGGGGAAGGAAATCTTGCAGATGAGAGTTGGCTGATGAGCACCTTCTCTGTAGGCCAGGCTGCCACTGTCCTGCCATTCAAAATAAGACAGGGGCGTGCCACACTGGTCAAAAAGGTCAACTGAGGCAGACAAGACTGGGGCGAGTACCTAGCCAACCAGATCTCAAGAGGAATGGAGGGAACGTGTTGTGAAGGGTCCCATTCCCCTCACAGTGGGCTCCAGGGTTCCTGTGCCTCCCTACCTGATCCCCAACAGCCCTAGACCAAGGGGACAGTCAGAGGCTGTGCCACATGGGGATCAGCACTGCCCTCATCACTCCAGACACAGCGTGTAGCCTAGGACATGGCGCTCAGGGGCTTAGGGCACCCAGCTCCTCCTAGGGAGAGAGGATGCCCCTGTCCTCCCCTCACCCCCACACCACCCAGGATCCAGTCTGAATGGCAGAGGGCCCAAAGTATGTGTTCCTAGGAACCCGGAGGATTCCCACAGGGTGGGCAGATGCCTGGGATAGGGAGGGGGAGGAGGGAATTGTCTTCCCAGAGCCTAGCCCTGCCCTGTCGGCCTGGAGGGACCGCTCAGGAGCCCCCCGGGAGCAGAATAGCCCCTCGGGAGCCAGTTTTCTCCTTTAGAACCCACGGCCCACTCTGGCTGCACTTTGCAAAGGCCTGCTTGCTGACAGTCAGACTCTGCTTTGCCTCTGGTCAGGCATCATGGCAGCAAGTCTTGGAAGGTTCAGGTGCTGGGCTTGTCCTCCCCCCACCCCAGGTCCCCCACCACTGGCAGGGCTGGAGCCACTGCCCGAGGAGAACCCCCTCAGAGGGGCTACCTTCTCCCACCCGTGGGGGCTGCAGAGCTCGCGTGGGCTGCACTAGCCCAGTGAGATGTAGCTGTCTCCTCCTTTAGCCCACACACCCATGGCTTTTCCTTGTGTCTGTCCCTCTAAGCCAGCCACCTGCTGGCTCCCCAGCCAGACTGGAAGGGTCTCGAAGCTCAGAGCAGACCTGGGCCCGGTTCCTGGTGAGCCTGTGCGGAACAGCAGCAAGCCCGCAGATGCTCAGCCTGCATGCCCTCCGCTCTTTCTGGGCATGGCGAGGGGATTTTACCTGATATGCTGGATCTTAATGTACGGGGTGGGCTGTTAAGGATTCTGAGGCTGTACGCAGGCTCCATGGCAGATGGGCTGCGTGCTGCCTGGGACGTGTCTGTCCTTTCAGCCCCAGCTCCCTGGGCTTCAGCTGTGAGGTGTCTCAGGTCTGGCCTGTGGCCAGTGTGGGCACAGGAAGGAAACAGTGACCGCAGTGGGACCCTGCAGGTATCCGTCTGCCTAGGCTACTGGGCACCCTGTCCCGAGAAAGTTCCAGAGCTCTGGGGTTACGGGGACCCAGAGAGCTGACTGAGGAGCTCCAGCTCCAGGCCCCCCAGTCTGGTTCATGGGAATCTGTGAAAGCTTTTCCCTCACATCTGTCTTTCCTGTTAAGTGCTTGTCACCCTTGTTCAGTTCTGGTTTGGGAAGTGGCACATCTTGCCTTGCAGTGGTTTGGGCCCCCCCACTGCTTCCCTGAGGCTCTTAGGGGGCCTCTTTTGGAGGCTGTGGGAGCACCTCTGCTTCATAACCCCCGTGGAATGTTCCCATGCTCCCCCCATCGTCTGGCCCACCCTCTGGTCGGCTGGTAAGACAGCCTTGTGAGAGACAGCTCTCGCTGGGTGGCCCTGGTGAGCTCGCTCTCGGACTCCCCGCCCCCATCCAGACTCCCCACCACAGCCAGCCCCCAGACCCCAGCCCTTGTCACTGCCTGGGGAGCCAGTCCCCTGCACCCCCACCATCTCTGTCCCCAAAAAATGTCCTCTCAGCTGAGGGTCCGGGCCACCCTCTGCCCAGCAGCTCCGGAGGGGCCAAGGGTTGAATCAGGAGAAATTTGATAAACTAAAACCTGTAAATAATTCAAAAACATTTTTTTCTGTGTGTGGAAGAAACACAATAAAAACCTTTGTGTCTTTTAGCCAGCTTAGCCTGTCCCCAGTCATATCTCTAGGAGGGCTGGTCAGGGCCACCCTATGCCTGTGGGGGGCTCTTCTAGCTGCTTCTTGCACACCTTCACCACTAGAGAGCTCACCACCTCACATAAGCATTTGTGCATGCATATGAATTTCACTGTGTTCAGGGATGCAGTGTGACGTGGTTAAAGCATGGGTTTCAGGAACAGATGGTTCGGGGTTCAAGACCTTGCTCTGCTACCTATCACCTGGGTGAATCTGGACAAGTTAATACATCTCTGATGCCCTCTGTTACGTTATAGATGAGGGAAATCTATAAATGGGTAGAAGCCTGCCTGCAAGGGGTGCTGTGGGGCAGGTAGGCCACAGTAGCTGGGTGGCATCAGTCTTCTCTAGTAATGGAAGATAGAAGCCCTCAGGGAGCTGCCTCCCACCCCCAGCACTGGAACATCTGTCCGAGGTCGGCATCGAGTCTGGTACCCAGATACTTCCCTCGCCAGGGATACTGGCCTCCTAGGTCCTTCTCTGGAGCTCTCCTGTGGAAACTTCCGGGATGGTACTTCAAGGTGGAGGCAGGGTATTTCCCCAAAATGCCAGCATCACTGCGGGCACTGGTTCAAATGCAGGTTCTCAGGCCACTTGATGTTAGCTTCTGTGGGTCTGGGGCCCAGGGCTCTGAATTTGTAACCAGTGTCCCATTTAACACCCGTGATCGGGCCAGTCTGGGACACACAGAGGCCTGTAACAGGGAGCTGGCATAGAGGCTGGGCCCTGGTCGGTGTCATGACCTCACTGGTTGAACTGGGACAAAGCTAACTGTCCCTGTGGCTGTTTTCTCACGAAGACGCCAGGGCTTCTGGTGATCTGTGGGGGCTCTTCCTGCTCTTCTAAGTCTGTGCTAATCAGAAGGCCATTCCCTGGGGGCCGTCTCTGCCGGGATCCCTGAGGCAGACCTCTGGGTTTAGGCCCCTTTCCCTTTGGCCACAGAGCACTCGGGTTATCAGCCGCTTGACAGCCCAAGAGCCCTGGGACAGAAAACTGTTCCCTGGGGCGCCACGTGCCATGGAGTGGCTGTTCCCTGGGCCTTCCAGGAGGCCTTCAGATCAGCGGGCGTCTGCTGAATCCACTCAGATCTGGAAGCTGAGAAGAACCACCAACTTGGAGCTGGCCAAGGGAGGCAGGGTGGAGTGGGGTCATCCAGCTCTTCTGAGGGAGGAGGAGAGCATAGGAACTTTATTAGTTAGCATACGTGGAAGCCTGGAGTGTCAGAACTGGAGGGGGGCCCTTGGAGCCCCTTCCTTTTATAGATGGGGAAACTGAGGCCCTACGAGGAAAATGACTTGCTAGGTCACCCAGGGAGAAGCAGGGTGCTGTGTCAGAACCGAGGCCTCTCGGCTTATAGTCTGGTCTCTGGACAGTGCCTGGCTGCCCACCACACCTCTCCGTGGGCCATCTGTCTGGGACGATGGCCCCACCGGGCCTGAACCCTACACCAGCCTCTGGGAAGCCCCTGGGACGAAATCGGGCCATGTCAGGACAGGGACCAAGGGGCTGCCTGCTCCCGAACACTAGGCCCTTCTTCGACCTGCACTGTTAGCCTAAATCAACAGCCCCTGCTCGGCTCCCGGTCCTCCCACCCCAGCCAGGACAGCCCCCTGGAAAGTTTCCAGGAATATCCACGCTGAGGGCAACATGATCCAGAAATGAAAAGGCTCTCACTCCCTGGCTCCCTCCCATTTTCCACTCGCTGGTGCTCAAGGGAGTTAATAAGCAGAGGTGGAAACGCCGGCCCTGTCCTAATGAGACCTTGTTTGAGGCGGCTTGGGCCTGGCAGGTGGCAGAGGAGGAATTATTCACCACTGGGGCGTTCACCCTGCCCCTCCCCCCGCCTGGGATGATGTCAGGACCTGGGGCCCAGAGCTGGGGCTGTGCGGTCACTCGGATGAGGGCCCGGGGCTCCTCTGACCACTGGCATCTTGCACAGTCAGCCGTGGGTGTGGGCTCAGTCTCCTCCCTGGGCCGGGCGTCTGAACGGGTCCTTGGTTCACAGCAAACGCCTGGTATAGGACCCGCCTCAAGGCCTTTGCATAAGCCAGCCTTTCCTCTCGGCACTCTCCATCTGTAGTCAGGAAGGCAGCAGTATTTAGTAAGCACCTACTGTTTGCGTGGGTCTGTGCTCAGCTCTTGGGGAGATAAGGCAACCAAAGACCCTATACCAGCCCTCAGGTTGGCACGGTCTAGGCCAAGGATCGCACACAGGAGGAGAATTAGTCACAGCCAGGGCCCTGGGGCCAGGAAGGTGCTGAGATCAAGGACAAGGAGGCCTTGGGAAGTGTCATATATGGAAAGCTTCCTGGAGGAAGCTGGTTGGATCAGAAAGACACTCTAAGAATTTTAAGTCTTTCAGGTGGTGCTGAAGGTAAGACAGGAAGGGCACAGCCTAAGGTCAGGGTGTCGCCCCCACTGGGACCCTGGATGAGTGCCTGTTGTGTGTGTGAGTGTTAGTGCAGTGGGAGCTCGTGCTTGGGGTGGGGCTGGGGGGTGACCAGGGTGATGGCATTTGTACCGGAGCCCCAGTGGCCACGCACTTGGGCCCTCTCCTGTGGCGGGAACAGCAAGGAGGCCACTGGGGCTGGCCTTGAGGCTCCATGGGCTCAGGCCTGGCACCTTGTCGGCCATACACCTATCAAGTGAACGAGCAGTACAGACTCGCTGTTCCTTCACTGCTGGGGGCCTCAGCAGCGCGTGGGAGGCGCTCTGTGGGTGCGGACCACATGAGGCGCACACAGCATTGGCTTGGCTGTCTGATGAGAGAAAACCCTGGGGACAGCAGAGACAAGGATATGGGGGCCAGGCCTGGGGACAGGGGGCAGAGCTCAGAGAAGCCCAGAGTACTTCCTCCGTACCCAGGGGAAGGGACGCCCACCGGGGAGCACAGGATGAGGACATGGTGGGTGAAGCAGTGGGAGCCTCCCAGGTCACATTAGTAGGGGCATTGGGGACACCCCAGACACACCCACCCACCCACCCCCGTGCCTCTGCGACAGGATGCAGTCCCCACCTGTCATATACCTGTCACTGCGCGGCAGAGCACGGGGGAGCCATGGGGCCCTCAGTCAGTAGGAATAATGAGATCAGCGACACTGCCAGCAGGGAGGACAGCCGCCCTCTCAGTCCTGCGTCCTTTGAGGTGGGGGCCAGCGGCATCTCCGTGTAATGGCTGAGGGAAACTGAGGCAGGGGTTAGGTAAACAAAGCCTCTGTGGGGACAAAGCCAGGATAGGAACTTGTGCTGTCTGACCCTGACACCCCGTAGGGCTTGTTCCACCCAACCCTCACCTGTGGAACATCTTCTTGATGCAAAAAAAGGAAGACGCGAACTCTGACCAATCATTTGAAATCTCCCATTATCAGTCAGTACGCAGGTCATTCTGGTGACTTCCCAGCTCTGTGTGAAGATGAATGCCCAGTGGATAGAGAATGGGCCCTTGCCCCGAACTGGTCTTGGTAACGCAAGTAAATTATTTGCCAGCCTTTGGTGCCGGCAGGTGCTTAATAATGGTAATGACCGTGTGGCCAGCCCGGGGAGGAGTCAGATGGCAGATTCAACAGGAACGAAAGGCACTTAATCTCAGTGCACTGTGACTTTTCTAAATCTACTCGTGCTACACGAAGAATGACCTGACCAGGGACACCGGGCCCCTGCCCCACGGGCTGGTGCACAGCTCCCGGGGCTGGGCCATGCTGGACCCTGTTGGCTCGCTCTGTCAGAGCGGGTTGAGCTGTGGAGCTTCTGGGAGGTGGCAGGAACTTGGTGGCTGTGAGTACTGAAGAGGACGTAGAAGGTCAGGGGACAGCCTGTGTGTCCCAGTTGCCAGCAAATCTCTCAGGCCCCAAGGATAACCTGCTTTCTCTCGGGGTTAGGGGAAGGGTCTTCTGGACAGTAATAGGAAGAAATTTAATAGACCTTGGCCAGCAAACAGAGAGAGAGGTCATTTGCCCAGGATCATGCAGGATTTAGGGTCACTTGCTGTTGATCAGTGTAATAGTGCCGTGTGTGTGCGTATGTGTGCAAGTGTGCACACTTGCATGCACACACTCAGGTTTTGAGGGAGTCTTAATGATAGTTGTGTTAGCACCTGCCCCATATATTTTATGCACATTATCTAATCTTCATAAACTGTATTTAGCAAGTAAGAAAGCGATGGGACAGGGAAGTTAAGTCATATGGCCACATGGCCCTTGGGAGATGGGGTCAGAACTTGAACCCAGCTCCGTCTGACTTTCAAGCCTGAGCTCAGCATTTCCAGGGGAGAACCCCTGCCAACCGGGAAGATCAGAGGTGGCTTCCTGAAGATAGGTTGGTTTTGTCTCCAACAGACCAGGTATCATGAACCTTCAGGTTCCAAGCTGCATCAGTCCCGGTCAGCTGACCTCCCAGAAGCTCTTCCTCTTGGTTGTAAAATGAGAGGTAAAAGGCCTCCTTGCCAGGGCTCGGGGCACTAGGCAGGTGGTGGGTGTGTGGGTGTGTTCCCCAGGTTCTGCAGGGATAGCGGAGGTGGCCGACGTAGCTATGAGGGAGGCCTGCTGGGATCAGGGCCCAGAGCCCTCCGAGCGTCACCTTGTAGTCAGCGGGGCTCGGCTCAGGGCTGCCACTGGGAGGGGTAGGGCCAAGCCAAGCCAAAGTAGGTGGAATGGTGTGAGTTTGGAGAAAGGGCACGGCTAGTCCCCAGCACCCAGTTGTCAGCTGCAGAGAGGTGAGTGGGAGCGGTGGCATGTGATGCGGCCCGGTGGCTCATGCTGGCTTTGGCAGGGCAGAGACACTGACCTGTAGACCGACACAGCATGTCACTTCTCTGTCACTGAGGTGCAGCATGTCAGAGTCCAGAGATGGAAGGTGGTCAGGTAGTGGCTCTGCTCCCTTGGGTGCTAGCAGGGAAGGGGTGTCCCTGTCGGGGAGCCCTGTTGTCGCTGAGATGTCCTTCTGCACATCTAGGCTTGGAAATGCAAGCCCAATGTGTGCGGGGATTAGAAGAGGCCAACAAGTTCCTTCAGAAACGGGGCTGTGATGGAGAGAGGTACACGGAGGACACATGCACACACAAGGCAGCCCCTAAATGTGACACTCCAGGGACACAGCATGGGAGGGGTCAGGGACACTAAGGAGCCAACAGATCTCACCTCCTCTACAGAGGGGAAACTGAGGCCCAGGGACAGGAAGGGGCTTGTTCAAAGGACTCGGGTCATCAGAGGTGAGTGCAGACGCTTCCTTGCCCTTCTGCCCTCCATGGCTGGGGGGAGGGGGGTTGCCACCTCCCATTCTGTCTAACCTTCCTCCCCAGCCTGTCCCTTAGCACGAGCTGGAGGCATGGCCGGGAGGGACAAGAGTCAGCATGCTGCACCAGAGCCACCTCTCTAAGCCTCAGAGGGTTCCTCACAGGACACAGCGGGGTTGCTCGGGGCTCCACAGCCTGTCTTTATCGGCTCCCAGAAGAGTCCGCCAGGGCTTGGAGCTCATGCATCCGTGGCAAGCTCTGTGTGTCTGCCCCACAGCCACCTCCACTCCCCTTGCTGGTCGTGGCTCCCTGTCCTGCCGTGTGGCCCTCCCTGTCATACTTCTCCTTCCACCCTCTGTGGCTCTTTCATGCTCCCATTTCTGTCTGTCTCCTTCCATGGCTCTCTTGTGTGTGTCCTGCCCAGGGCAGCAACTCCGCACAGCTCTGGGGGGCGCCCTTCCACAGGTGTTCCCTGTCTGCAGGCCTCTTCCTCATTCTCTTGGTACTAGATTGTCTCTTGGCACCTCCCTGATGTGCGCCCTCTTTCTGACTGGGTCCCTTGCTGGTTTTTTCTCGCTCTGTTTTCCCTCTCCGGGTGTGTGCCTGCATGTGCGTGTGCCGGTATATTTGTGTTGCCCTCCCCCCCCAACATATGTGCACACACGGTATCTCCGCTTCTGAGGGCTGGGTGAAGGTTCCTCCCTGTTCCTGAAGGCACAGCCTGGCTCCCTGCAGGCCGGCTAGCAGGAGGGCAGCCTGGAGCAGGAGCCCTGATCTTGGCAACCCCGTGGCTGTCCGTGCCGGGAAGGTGCTGGGTCTGTGTCTACGGTCGGCCTCCCTGGCCCGGCTCGCAGGACTCCTGGGAGCCAGTGCGAGCCTGGCTGTCACTCGCCTGGAAAGTGGCTCCTGTTTGGGAACAGGAATGCCTTGGATGAGAAGAAAAAGGGAGGGGACAGTTGGTGAAAAAAACAAACAAGCAGGGGATTATGATCCCTGAAAATGTGCCCTTTGTCTAAGGTTGGAATGTGCCCAGAGAAGGAGCAGTGGGGCCCAGGGAAGGCGCTGTGCAGAAGGGGCCGGGGAGCAGCCACGATGGAGCTGGGATGGGGTGCTGCTCGGCCCATGAGCCCTGTTAGCTGGGATGTGTCTCCTCTACCTCTAGAAACAGCATAAATACGTGGCTAAAGAGAAGAGCTTCCGGGTCTCTCCAAAGCCACCGTTTGAGCAGTCTCCTGCCCAACCACTGTCCCCTGTCGGTTATTCAGCAGACATTTATTTAGTACCGCCTGTGTACCTTCAATCTTCTGAGTGCTTGGGAAACGTCAGTGAGCAGGACACCAGGCCCATGTCCTCATGGAAATGATGTTCTAGCAGGGGGAGAAAGAGTGTTGATGTTTCGAGACCTGAGGGCTTCGTGACGCCCCCCTACACAGTTGTGAAGCAGGCAGTGGTCTGCGAGGCCCTGCTGTGTGCCTGGGCACGGCATCCCCCCCGCCAGGGCAGCCCAGGGCTTTCAGTGACTCCGGGCTGAAAGCAGAGCCCTGCTGCAGGCAGTGCTCAGTTACTAGGGCTTCCCCCAGAAGCACCTGGAGAGGGGACAGGGCCCCCAGGACCTCTGGGGTCAGAGGCTTTCAGCCAGCCGGGGCTAGAGCCACTCCAGACAGCAGGGAGCAGAGCTGAGAGCGGTGCCCTGGAAAGGGGTGGAGAGGGGAGCTCTGCAGGGTGCACGAGGCTCCCGGCGCCATGGAGCCCACTCCTGACCCTAGAGAGGCTCCCAAACCCTGCTGTGCCTCAGTGTCCTCATCTGTCAGATATGAAGGTCAGACAGCTCACCCAGGCTTGTTCTGGACTGAGCTACGGTCATGGTGCCCGACTGCAAGGCCACTGGTGGAAGTCATCCGTCAGGACCATCATGGGGGGACAGACTCACTTTGCCGAGGGACTCAGTTGGGAATCTGCCAGTCTGGTTAGAGGGGTTCAAGGTCATTCTTTCTTTGCCAGTCGTCTGGTGGCATTGGGAAGCCTCTTCTGTGTGTGGGCCTTAGTTTCCCTCTCTGTCCTCCAAGGGAGTAGGGCTCGCTGATGTGGGAGCCAGGGACTGTGGTTTGTAGAGTGGGGTCCCTGGGTCATCGTCTGCTAACAAAACCATATCAACCGCGACACATCTATGGCCAGAGCTGTTCCCGGGTCAGTCCCCTTGGAGGAGCCCATGAGGTCACTCTGGGGCCCTCGAGCTGCCCCCGGCCGGCCAGGGGCTCCCAACAGCAGCAAGGCCTAGAGTTCCTCTCCTCACTCAGCCGGCCGGCTGGTGGAGCGCAGGCTGCTCACAGCGCCTGGCAGGGACCCGTAAATTGAAAACATGATGTTTCCTGTCAGAGGCCAGCACGGGGCTGGACTCGGTGTGGCCTTGGAAAGCTGGCCTCGCTCTCAGGAAGCCCTGCTCCCCGCAGCACCGCCACAAAAACAGTGGAAAAGTGAAACCTTTTCAAGTCTGTGTTTCCACTGTAAACAGGGGATGAAAGCTGGCCCCTCGCCTCCTGGCAGCCAATTCCTGCGCCCTGCGCCAGCCTGCCCAGTCTTCAGAGGCACCTCAGCTGCCCCCTCTGTCCCAGACAGCGCCTCTCCTATCAGAGAAGCCCCACCCCCTCATCAGCTCCCAGCTGTAGATCAAGCATCTGTCCTCAGTACCCATGTCCTGAGATGAGATGGACGAGGGGAGGACAGCAGGGCACAGAGAGGGACGGGACTCACCCGGAGTCACACAGCAAAGTGAGGCCAGCCCTGGTCTCCTCCTTCCTGCCCGCTGTGACTTTACAGGGCGCATGTGTCTGTGCCCAGCTGCTACCTCCCACGGCGAGGGCTCCTTTGACTTTGTCCTGCAGATGAAGAGCCTCACACCAGTAGCATTTAGCGGAAGTGACTTATTTCAACTCTCAGAATGTCCTTTTCTCCTTATTGTAAAAGTAATGCATGCTTGTTGCATCTGGAGGTCACATAAAAGTTGAAAGAAGAAAAATAAAAATATAAAAAAATAATAACCCTCCCAACCACTGGTCATCCTGATAAACATCCTGGTGTATTTCTTTCTGGTCACTTTATACTTTTCCTTCTCTTTTGGACTTAGGTCACGAGCGGTTATCAGGGTGATTCAGCGTTCCTAGAAAACGTGGTCCTTGGTGGTGCCATGGGAGGGGCCGTTAAGTATCCCCCCTTCACAGGTCTGTTTGGCCCTTGGCCTGTGTGTGATGTGGCATCGGTGGGGACGCGGGGGAGAGGCCCCAACCCTGGAGTTCATGGTGAAGGTGCTCTGGCCTGGACCCCGGGCTGGGGAACCCAAGTGGCTCTGATTTGCCATGTGACCGTGGGGGCCTGTCTGACCTGCCCCCCATCTGTGAAATGGGTGCATGGGCTCCACCAAGTCCTCATGGCTAGTCAACCTGCCACCGAGGACCTGCTTCCAGCTGTCTACAGGCAGAGATTCGTTCCTAGTCCAACACTGAGTACCTACTATATGCAGGGGTTGGTGCATCGACTTGACAAAAGCAGCCTGTTCCCAGCCCTGTTCTCCCCACGGCTGTGACTCCCACACTCCTGCCCCTTCTAACCCTCAAGCTCTCAAGGCCCTCCTCCTTACCCACCCCTCACCAGGCGGGGGCTAGAGCCCAGCTGGGGTCCCAGGAGGAGCCATCTCCAGCCCCCACCATCCGCCAACGTCCTTGGTGGCCCTTAGACAGCTTTATGGAGGACGGATGGAGGCTGTCTTCTTCCTGGCAGGTTTATTTCTTCATTTTTCAAGCCTTGCTCTGATTTTTCCATGTCGGCTTCCCTGGTGCCCCCACCCCTCCCTCTGCATGCTTCCCCTCCCTCCCCCTCCAATCTGTCAGCCCAGCCAGGAGAGAGGGCCACTGGCCTCCAAGGTGATTGAATTATTGGGGCGGGGGGGGGCGACAGGCCAGGGTTTTCTGCGTGAGTGCTTTTGGCTTCCTGCCCTTGAAGAGGGGCTGCAGGAGGGGTGTGACTGGCGGTGACTGTGGGCCTTGGGTTTCCCAGGCAGCCCTGCTCTCTCCCGTCTGGGCCACAGATGAACACCGCCACTGAGGGTGTGGGCTGGCCAAAGGCCACTGCCCCTATGCCTGGTCCGGCCCAGCCGTGCCCTGCTCAGGCCTCAGTTTTACCTCCAATTGAATGGCAAAGAGAGGAAGGAGAGGTAAGAGGACAGCCTCGAGCATGGACACCTATAGAAGGATCTCTTACATTCCTGCTCTCTGTGCTGTGGGCCCGGGACCTAGGATGAGAAAGAGAAGGAGGTCGAACTCTAAAACACCTACTGTGTGCGCCAGGCACAGTCACACACATAACTTCACGTCAGCCTCCCCTCTCGACAGTAGTAGCCCAAGGATAGGTGGCGACAGGTATGAGTTCCTGGCCTTGTTTTTACAGCTGAGAAATATGCCTGATAGAAACTCTGCTGACCCACAGACTCCTAGACAACCAGGGGACTTTGTCTGGGCCTTTCAGGTTGTCTGGGGAAAGCAGAAGGCCAGACACTTAAAAGGGACCCAATAAACCCTTGGTGAACTTCCTTCCACTGAAGTGAAACCAGAGAGGTGAAGTCACTCACCCGGGGTTGCACAGCTGGAAATGGAGCCTGGCATTGCCTGTCTCCAGACCACCTCTCCCGGTCTAGGTGTGGGCAGAGAAGGCTGACGTTCCGGAAGGCTGGCATTGTCCAACCCACGTGGCTGCCGTGGTGTGCTGAGAGCGTGGTGGCTCCAGTTCCCACCCCCTTCTCACTGGTGGCTGTGTTGCGGCTGGTGCTCTCTCCAGCCTGCCTTCCCCTGGAGGAGGGGCTGAGAGGCGAAAGCCCCCTCCCCCGCTTGGCTCCAGCACACCACCGCTCCTGGAAATGAAAAACACATTGGCTTCATTATCCCGGACTGAATGAGCAGGGTTGCCATGGCGACAGCCATCTCAGGCCCTTGAGGGGCAGGGAGGGGGCTGGCGAGGCCATGGCAATGGGGACTGGGCAGCAGGTGAGCAGGCGCACCGGGCAGGCAGGTGGTAGCAGCGACTGGCCCTCGAGCCCCCCACCCCGTGCTCTGCCCCTGGCTCTAGATCCCCACCCTGGGGCCCAGAGAAACAGGCAGGCCCCATCCTCCACTGAGTAGACCCTTGGCCACCTGTACTCTGGCCTGGCCCTCTGTCCCCTTCCTGGAGGATGGCTGAGACTGACGTTGGACCTCACGCCTCACACCGTCCTAGAGGTCAAGAATGGGGGAAAAGACGGGAAGTGGAGGGGCCAGATAAGAGCAAGAAGCCCACCCCTGCAGCCCCCTGGGGCTCCACGGGCCTCTCCAGGGGCCAGGACAGAGGAAATGTGTGAGGGTGCCAGGCTCTGCACTCCCTCACACTGCTGTGTGACCGGGCTCATCCCGGTGTCCTGGCCCTTGAGCATAGCCCCCTTACAAGAGGTTGGGTCTTCAAATACCCCATGGTCTGTGATGGACCCCAGGCACCCTTGCCGCCAGGCCTGAGCTCAGTGGTCCCCATTACCCTGACCCTGGCCAGAGCCAGAAGCCCTGCTGCCCATGTGGGCTCATCTCTTCTCAGGGCCCATCACCTCAAGGCTTGAGTCAGCTCAGCACCCCTAGGAGGCCCAGGCCCCACCACCCCGGTGCTCAGGCTGGTCCAAAGAAGACTGATAGCACCCCCTTTCTCCTCTAGGCTCCCTGGAGGTTGGGAGCCCAAGCAGGCCCTCTGGAGTAGCCTCAGGCAAGCACTACCGCCTCTCTGAGAGCAGATTGTCTAAACCAGTCCCTCCTTGTGACCCAGAGGCATTGGGGCAATGGCCCAGGGCCCCTGCTCAGGAGTATTGAATGCTCACAAGGGACTTTTCCTTTCTGGCGGCCTTGGTCGGAGGAACCCCACACTGTGGTTCGTGTGACTTGGAATTTTCACCCTTGCCCTTAAGCTCAACTTCAGACTGAACCTCAGTCTCAGTCTTCTGGCCCAGCCTTCCTGGGCACACTTCCAGCTGCGCTATGTTCTGCTTCTGTTCAAGCTGTTCTGTCCACCTGAACTGCCTTCCCTCATAGCCTGCACATTACCAGGTCTGGCCTCCTGCTTCCTATTTTAGAAGAGGACACATGACTTATCCAAGGCCACAGAGAGGGCTGCGTGGCCGGGGCGGGGGTGGGGGGATGTCTCTTTCCCGAGAGACAGAACCTTCCATTCCCCAGTGAGATGAGTCAGGGGTCCACATGGCCCTAGACCGAGAGCCTGGCAACTCTCAGGGCTGGGGATGGGCTCCCTGCCAGAGCAGACTTGGAGGGGAGACCGAGAGCACCAAGATCTTAGCTCCCTGATAGCTGTTCTCAGTGGAGAGGGGCTCAGAAGGAGAGCTCAGGGGCCGACCTCAGCCTTGCTGATGGGTCCGTAGTAAGTGGACACAGTTGTGTGGCCCCTCCCACAAGTGGGCTGTGTGCCTCCGAAGAGACAGGTGGTGAGCCGCCGAGCTTGGCACATGTGGTTGGGGTGTCCATGACACCGTCGTCGCCAAGTGGAGGTCGGTGCCGAGGGGAAGGCAGCGCAGGCAGGAGAAAGCCCAGCACTAGCCACCAGGGGCAGAGGAAATCAGGCCTTCCCAAGTGGCCACCTGCCACTCAGCTGCCGCCAGATCCCAGGGGCTTATTCAAAAATGCTGATTCCCAGCCCTCCCAGGGAGGCTGGGACAGAGTCCAGGAATCAGTACATTTGTAGCTTCCCAAGCCCCAAACCTCAAACTCCTGGTGGTGCTTGCCTTGCTATCTCCAGGGGCCTACTCAGCCTGCCTCAGGGTCTCAGGCCCTGTGCCTTGAGCCTCCCAGCAAAGGTCCCCTCCCTGTGTTTCTGGTCCCAGAGTCATGTCCCCTTGCTGACCCTCCCTAGGTCATGTCCTCCAGAGGGCCAGCCTCAAGCCAGCCCTGGGGCCTTGTGCCTAGCCCTTCTCCTGCTTCCCTCTCATCCATCATCCACCCGCCCCAAAGCCCACAGTCCCCATGGCATTTGTCCCCCATCATTGACCTCCTCTGACTCTGCAGCTGTGTGTCCCAGGTCTGCCTCCCAGCTACCACCATGGCTACCGCCCAGCTCCCTGCCCATCTGCTGAGGGCAGCCACTGGGCAAAGCTGTCATTTTCCCTGCCACGAATTATAGGTTTGGGGCTGAGAGAGTCTGAACTGGAGGAGGAGGAGTTGGGCCTTTCACCTTGATGCCAACCCCAAGAGACACCACACGGAGAGGGTGTCCTGGTATGGAGTGCTTTTGGGGCCGGATGGGGATTCCTGTAATCCCGTGTCCCTCCAGCTGTGTGTGTGCACGAGTGTACATGTGTGCGTGTGTGCATGTGAGTATACTGTCTGCGTGTGTGCGCCCGTGCGCATGTATGTGCGTGCATGTGAGTATATACGTCTGTGTGTGCATCTGTGTGCATGTGTGTGTGTGCATGAATGTGAGTATATATGTCTGTGTGTGTGCGTGCATGTGAGTATATACGTCAGCGTGTGTGTGCGTGTGTGCATGTGAGTATATACGTCTTTGTGTATGCGCGTGTGTGTGCGTGCATGTGGGTATATACATCTGCATGTGTGCGCCTGTGCCTGTGTGTGCTGCATGTGAGTGAGTATATACATGTGTGTGCCCGTATGCGTGTGTGCGTGCATGTGAGTATATACATCTGCGTATGTGCGCCTGTTCATGTGTGTGTGCTGCATGTGAGTATATACATCTGCGTGTGTGCGCCCGTGCGTGTGTGTGTGCTGCATGTGAGTATATACATGTGTGCGCCCGTGTACGTGTGCAAGTGCATGTGAGTATATATGTCTTCATGTGTGCACGTGCATGTGAGTATATGTCTGCGTGTATGCACTCGTGCGCGTGTGTGCGTGCATGTGAGTGAGTATATATGTGTGTGTGTGCGCATGTGTGCGCGTGCATGTGAGTATATACGTCTGCGTGTATGCGCTTGTGCGCATGTGTACGTGTATATGAGTGAGTATATACGTCTGTGTGTGCGCCGTGTGCGTGTGCTACATATGAGTGAGTATATACGTCTGCCTGTGTGCGTCCGTGCGCATGTGTGTGCGCCCGTAAGCATGTGTGTGCTGCATGTGAGTATATATGTCTGTGTGCACCCGTGTGCGTGTGTGTGTGCATATGATTGAGTATATACGTCTGCGTGTGTGCGCCCGTGTGTGTGTGTGCGTGTGCATGTGAGTGAGTATATATGTCTGTGTGTGTGTGCACCTGCATGTGAGTATATACATCTGCGTGTGTTTGCCAGTGCGCATGTGTGTGCATAGTCTCTCCAGACTTACAGACTCTCTCATACTCATTGAATTTAATTTTCCCAAGTATCATGTAGGCAAACCAAACCCATCTTCCAGCTTGAAAGATACAGAACAGAAAGGGCAGTGAACTAGCCTGGATCACACAGGAGACTAGAGCAGAGCCAAGACTAGGCCCAACCCGGCCCTCACCTGCCAGCCCCCACTCCCCGGGGCAATGCCTCCTTGCCCTGCATCACTCATCCTCCCACCCATGGGGGTGGAGCCGCAGAAGTGGCTGGGCTATCACAGACCTGGGTCTTAGGGTCCAGTGGTGCGGGCCAAGCCACCATGCCAGCTGCCAGGGGAAGGCTCTGCGGGGCAAGGTGAGAGGAAGAGGGAGGGCATGTGTGCCTTTCCTGCTCAGTGGTCACGGTGCCCCCTGGAGCTGGGTCTGGAGAGGATGGTGTGAGCCAGGCCTGGAGAATGGCAGCCCTGGGTCAGGGTGTGCAGAAGCTGGAAGCATCTTCCTGAAGGTTCACCCACCCATAGGGTGACCCTGAACAGACCCAGACCTGGACGCCCCATTATCCACTCTGGAGGGAACTGGCGCGAATGTCTGTGTGCCAGGAACGGGGCCCAGGGACCCCAAATGGGTTTGAAGATTTGAGAGAACCCAGTGGAGCTCTAGAACCAGGTCACCCACGTTGGGGTCTGAGCCCAAGCCGCATAACCTCTCTGAGCCTTGCTTCACATAAGACAAACCGAATGCACTTAGAGCAGAACGATGAGGTGACCAATACATGTCCAGTAGATGTCTGCTAGGATCCCCCTTCGCAGCTCTGTGGCTGCTCACGGGCCCTGCTTCTCCCCCTCTGGCCAGTGCGAGTTGGCGGGTGGTGGGACCCGCAGGGACGCATAACCCGCTATCCTTCTGGGGCTTCCTCGGGCCCGGGATGGCTTGGGAACCAGCTTTCTGATGAGCAGGACTGGGCCATGAAGTCAGTGGCCACTCCCTGGGCCAAGTTGGCCCTCCCAACGGGGCCTGTTTCAGGAGCAGGGAGCATGAGGGAGCCAAGGAAGGGGGAAGGCCTGTTCTTGGGAATTCACAGCAGGTCTGCCTGTCACAAGTACCTCGATAGGGAAGATTTGTGGGTGAGATTTGCAATTCCGTTTTCTTTGAGGGTTATAAATCAACTGTGTGCACACCCCGACTACAGCGTGGCCTGGGGCACTTACATGTGCCCGCTCACATGTGCACGCAGAAATGCAGTCCAGCTCCTGCCTGCATTCCCTGGCCGGAGAGAAGGAGCTCTCCAGGGAGCTGAGCTCTAGGAAGGGAAAATCACGGGTCTGCAACTGCTGCCTAGCCTTACAGGATCCCACAACCATCCAGAATCCGGCGCTCAAGGCTGGGAGGCAGGGTGTCCCAGGAGCTGGAGAAACAGCACATCATGTGGGTTACTAGTGTGAGCTTCAGAATCCGCCTGCCTGGGTGCAGACCTTGGCTCTATGCCTTACTAGGCGTGTTGCTTACAGAGCTCTGTGCCTCAGTTTCCCTGCTGGCGAAATAGAATGAATTATAGCATGTACTTCATGGGAGGGCTGAGGAATAAAATAAGTTAGTTTGTGTAGAGTGCTTTAAATACAACAGGTGCATCACATGCGCTCAGGCAGGCTTGGCTTCTCATCACTGTCATTGTCGTCCTCAGAGAAGAGGTACCTGTAATTTGCTGTGAGTCTTGGCCTGAGTCTCTGTCCTCCCTCTTGCCAGCTGTGTGAACATAGGCATCCTACTGAGCCCCAGTCCCTCAACTATAAGAGGGACCATGACTCCCTACTTCTTGGGGCTGTTCTAAGCATAAGGGAGGTGGAGCTTAAGAAGGACATGGTATCAGGCCCACAGGTCATGTTTCTCCCTTCTGCCGGGAGGGGATTCAATCTCCAGCCAGGACCACTCTCCTGTCCCTGCCCCTGGCATGAGAACAGGCTCGGGGACTGGCAGGCATGGCTTCTGGCTCTGCCACTCACTTAGTGGGTGGCCTTCGGCAGGTTACTTGACCCCACAGTCCCCTCCAGGAAGGAATAACTGCACCTGCTTCCCTCGGCAAGTAGAGGGTAGGTTCAATGAGATAACATGTGTAGAACATCTAGCATGGGGCCTACCAGATAAGTGTCTGTGGCGAAGGCAGGGCCCCTGGCCGCCTCCTCTCCTTCCCACTGGCCCCCCACTCCCTCCCACACCTGGTGCACCGAGGGCGTCTTCCCCCGCCAGGTCCTCTCTGGGAAGATGGGCCCCAAATTCCAGGAGGTACCTAGGGAGCCACTTGAGAGACCCCAGGTGGAGAGAGATGAGCTCAGAAATTTGGGCCTGCTCTCTTCCGATACATTTCCCCCATGCCAGCCGCATGAGGCCGAAGCGTGCTGGACAGGAGGCTCGGCCTTGCTGGTCCCTTAGCTGTCCACCCTAGCCTTCACTGCTCCCTCAGGGTCCTCAGGTGCCATCACACACAGGCTCATGTCCAAGTTGTTTCTGGCATTTTTACATGCTGCATCCTAAAGCCCTAGGAAGTGGCGATCTGAGGATGAATAGCTGTGTGCACAAGGGCAGGGGGAAGAGAAGGGACTGGGGCCCACTGTTTATCCCTCTCCCCCCCACCCCGCAGCTCGCGGCCCAGGCGAGCAGGATGCTGAGGCCTGGCTGTGGGTAATGGTTGGGAGCAGCCCAGGCCAAGCCTTGGTCTCCCAGCAGAACTTTGGAGGCTGGACTTCTCTGTTGCCAGGGAAACCAGTGTGTTCCCTGGAAAGGAAACCACAGTGCTTCGGCTGTTATGACACCCCCTCTCCCTCCTCCCAAAAAGAAGTTCCCTCCAAAACTGATTCCACCAAAACTGTTGAGTCGGCAGCATCCCGCCTCCTCCCAAAGCCTGCTGAAATGATAGAAAATGAAATCTGCCCCTGACCTTGTGCTTTTCACCTCTTTTTAAAGCATTCCACTGTAGCACAAGGACATGTTTTGTTTTTTCTTATTTATCTTCCTCCCATGCCAGCTGGGGCTCGGAGTCCTTCTCTCCTCTTGTTGACTGGAGCCAGAAGGGGAAGGACTTCCACATTTTTTTTTCGTTCAGCTGTCAGCAGAAATAAAGCAAGCAGGTTTATATTTGGAAAGCAGAGGGTCTCAGCCACCAGATCGCTGTGTCCGGGGTAGGTCACAGCCTTCGTGTCCCCATGGCTGGAAATTTGATCTGCAGATTTGGGGTGGGGGGTTGGGGGCGATTTGCAGCAGGCCTGGCTTTCATCACATTGACTTTTAAATGGCATCGGAGGGTCGTGGGTGGTTCCTCAGTGGCTGACAACTTGGGGCCCAGGGGCCCAGGTCGAGATGGTTCTTCTTAGAAAAGAGTCCTTTAGGAGGACCTAGAGCTGTCAGGTGGGGGCAGGGTCTGGAGAGCCCACATTTCCCTCCCATCCATCTTCCGATCCCGTGCAGGGAGTCAGGGAACCCCCAGCCAGCTGCACTGACAAGGCACCTGGGCCTCAGAGAGTCTTGAGATTGTCTAATGAGTGGAGTCCAGACTCCCATGCAGGCCACGTCACACCGTGCTTTGTTTTATTAGGAGAAAAGGCAACACAGAGAAGGAAGGAGAGAGAGAAAGGTGGCTAGTGTTCACTTTCAAGAGCCCTGAATGCTTTAGGCAATACGATAGAGAAGGGAAAGGATATGAAGGAAACTTGCTCCAAATCCCAGACACCTCCTGCCTCTCTTGGGCCTGGGTCTCCCCCTCTGAACAACTGCCTCAGACCCACCTCCTCCCAATGCCTCTCCCAGGCCTGGCCCCCTGGCCCCAATCTCAGGGCCACTTTGTTTTGGTGATCTGAGCAGTTAATTTTCCACCTAGAAGTCGACTCTCTGTTCCGTAAGTAATTTTAAACAAATTCTGTTCCTGCCCTCGTACCTCTGCGGGTTGAGGGGAGAAGAGCAGGAGCCAGCTCGGTTTCCTGCTGTCCTGTCCTCGGCCGAGGAGGGTCTGCAGGCAGCACCTTTAGAGCCCAGCCAACGAGGGCACAGTACTCTGTCCCTGAGATCAGCGTCAAGGGGCTCAAGACCCAGCCCCGGGTCAAGCTCGTGGATCCCAAGGAACCATTTTGATGTGGTGTCATGTCTTCTTCGGCCCTGTGCTGGATTTTCTACAGGTCTTTCTTGGTGACTCCTGAAACCTTCTGTCAGATCTTGCTATTAGCATGAGGCTCTAAGAGGGTAGAGTAAACTAATGAATTACAGCATGATTACACAGCACATAATTAACTTTGTAATTAATATGCAACTGGCACTTAAGCTAAAACACTGCTTATAGAGACGTAAGGCAATAGTAAATCACAGGTCAGAAATAGCACTTTGGAATTTTCAAAAGAATGAGCGTAAGCAGGGAATCACTTAAGGTAGCAGGACGAGTTAATTAAAAAGCAGATGAATTGTGAGTGTCCTGTTTCATCTCAGTACCCTGTCCCTTAAGAAAGACCCGGATGCCACCCTTCCAGACTGGCCAGTGTCTGGTCAGAAAGAGACCAGGCACGCAGTTGTTCTTCCAAAATAAGACAGGCCTTCCCTGCCCCATGCTAGCTACCCCCACACCAGTGCCCCTGCTGGGAGCCAAGCTCCAAGGCCCTTGGGGCCTGGCTGTACCTCTCCCCCTCCAGAGAGCTTGTGTGGATGCCCCAGCCCAGCCCTGAGCCTTCCCTAGTCTGGCCCCCATGGTTGGTGCTCCCAGTAGGTGGGTTGGTACAACTCATGGGCCTTCACCTGAATTCTGAGTTTCTAGAATGCAAGGATGTCATCTCGCTTTTTTTTTTTTTTAATCCTTTCTTCCCCCACCCCCGGCCAGAGGATGAAAGCTAGACAATGCCTTAAGAACCATCTCACCTACCTCCATTTCGCCAGGGCCAGCCAGTGCAAGGGCTGAGTGCTTTTGTCACATGGTGGCATTGGGCCCATGCCTGGCAGGAACCCTTTCCCTGTCCTCTGTTCTAGCTGTGCATCAGGCTGGGGAGGCCTTTGAAGTTGTGTCAAACCCAGGTTCCCATCCCAGCAATTCCACTGCCCGGCTGTGTGACCTTAGGCAAGTTACATAACCCCTCGGGCCTCCTGTTTCCTCATCTGTAAAGTCTGAGCAATGATGCCCAGCTGCTTGGATCAGTGTGAGGATTAAGTGAAGTAATGTGTGTGAAAGGGCCAGGCGCACGCTGAGCACCCTCAGCCACCGTCACAGGTTTAGGGGTGCTTAGTGACATCTCAGCCGCATCCTTCAGGGGCTGAGAAAGCAGGCCCAGAGAAGCCGGCTGTGTGTCCATGGCACGTTGTGTGTGCTGCATGCTTGGGACCCCCTGGGCCAGGAGCCCCCTGAGAGCAGACCTCTTGCCTGCATGGCCCTCTTTGGGCTGGGCACAGCTGGTGCAAGCTGGAGCAGAACAGCAGCTGACGACTGACCTGAAGGCCTCTTCCAGGGCTGCCTGGGGCCGGACCCTCGGCAAAGCCGCAGGGCGGTGCAGAGAGAGCCTGGTTTAGGGGATGGGTGCTGGACTTGGAGGTCTGACAGATGTGGCTTCAGATTCCAACTCTGCTATTTTGTCAGCTGGGACGAGTTCCTCCATCATTTCCAGTCATCTTTTTCCCATCTGTAGGTGGCGCTCGTCACTCTACCTTGGGTTACATCCTTATAATGATAATTCACATAAAACATCATATGTGCTACCTCACTCACGGCGGATCCTTCATTTTATTCTCATCATTATTCACAACTACCAACAGAGGTTTCTGTGCAGGCGGGCTCCCCACAGGTTCTCTGAACTCTGGCCTTCTTGGCCACCTTGGCCGTGCCCTCCCCTGGTAGTTCTTGGCTGGGGTGGGGCGGAGGAGGAGCTCGTTTCCGCCTCAGGCAGCTCATGTGACCTTCCACTCTGGCCGGGCAGGTCTCCTAAGCTGGGCCAGCCTTGCTGGGGGCGGGAGAGCCAAGTGCCCCCCCCCCTCCCTGGGGCAGGCTTTAGGCTGGTGGGCTGTATGGTGCTGGCAGTGATACTGTACCCAGAGTCTGGGGTCCCGGTCCCCAGGGCTGGTGGCCTTCATATCTTGACATAGGTGCTCTGTGGCTTCTCTTCCCACTGACACTTCAGTTTCTGGTCCCCCTCCTGTAGACCTCCAGCCCCCCTGTCTTCTGGTCTCTTCTCTTCCTCCCGCCTGGCCTCTACCCTCTAGCCACTCTCCCTTAGGTCAGAATTTCTCAAAGCCAGTTCCTGGGAAAACTAGTTCTATGGAATTTTCAGATGTGTTTACTGAAAAAAAGTGGTTTGTTATCTAGTAACTTTGGGAAGAACCGGGTTCTTCAACGCCCTCGCCTAGGAAAGTGCCTTCATGATCTTCTGGAGAGGGTAAAATACACAGCTTGCCTCCAACAAATCAGACCAGAGAATTCTTTGTTTAGGGACAATCTCAAGGGCCTGGTTTCTGAGGAACAGACCTTGGGCAGCCTCATCCCGGGTGTGCAGGGCTCCACGCTCTGTCTGCCCAGGATAGGCAGTGTTTCCCCTCTGGCCACCCTGCCTCCGTCAGTGACACTGCCCACCTGGACAGACTTCACATGGGTGTCTTGGCTGCTGCCCAGGAGGAACAGAGCTCAGCTCACATGTTGTGAAGGGCCAACCTGATCCTGCCTTCCATCTGGAACTTTCCACAACTCACCTCTGCCACTTGGACAGAGCCCTTCTGCTCCTCAACTTGGCCTTCTGATCAGTGGGTGTGGGGATACCTCAGCTACCCGCGTCCTCAGAGGCCCCTCCTTGAGCCCATAGGGTGGTGCCCAGGGTTGCCTATGTGAGAGGAAGCAGAGGCAGCAGCCCCTCACCACCCCCTCTTCCAGAGCGCAGCCTCTTTTGTTGTTGCAAAAACTTGAACTTGTGCCTAAAATGTTGCTGCAAGTAGATTTAAAGATAGATTTAAAACCAAGATTTTTTTGAATACGCTTAAAAAAAAAGGTTGAAGATCTTTAGTGTCAAGGGTGGCAGCATTTATCACCCCTCAACCCCGCAGCAAGCACCCGCTCCTCTCTGACCCTGGTTTCCTCCTGCCTGTGATGGAGACAGCCGATAAGGCCCACCTGGCCTTGTGTAGCGCTAGCACTCCCATGAGCTTGGGCTTCCTATGCCCTAACTCAGTGAGCTAAGCAGGCACTGTTACTACTGATTCCGTTTTACAGATGGGGAGCCTGAGGCACACAAAGGGCAGCATTTGGCCCCGGGTCCAGAAGCTAGCAAGCGGCAGAGCCAGAATTTGAACCCAGGCAGCCTGGGTGATCTTGACCGCTGAGCTCTACTGTATGTGTAAGATGAGGGGCTACAGGGACAAATGAGGCCCCAACGCCTGTGCTTTCTAAAGTGGGTGCCTTGAACAACCAGAGAGCGCAGCAGCGTGTGGCTTTGGAACACCCCGTGTGAATTTTGTCCCTTAGCCAACATTCAGGAAGCATGTCTTCAAGTTGCCTGGTTTGTGCCCAGAAGATTCCAGGGAGGAGACCTCCTCCTGCCGACCTGGCAGGGGTGGGCCCGTCCTGAGGAGCCCCACACGCAGCAATTCCCTAGGACAGATCCAATGACAGGCACCAGACCCAGCCGACTCACCCCCTGCTCTCCGGGCCTTCCAGAAGGCTGGTGTCCTTGAAGGGTTCCTGTGCCAGCCTTAGCCCAGCTGGGGTGCTGAGAATCTCCACATGCAGCCTGGGGACCTCACAGTCGTTCTGCAGGGAAGCCCCAGATGGAGCCCCTGCCCCCCCAGCAGGCCCCAGGGTGAGCCGTCCGTGTCTGCAGGGAGTGCCTAGGTACGGGGCAGGGCAGAGAGAGAGTTGAGTTCAGGGCAGCTAGGGCTCCTGAGCCCTGGCTGTGAGCCCTGGCCTCCCCTCTGACCCAGAGGGGATCTTCAAGGCTCTGCTTCAACTCCACCCCCACCCTTACCCCTGCCTTTGGCCTCCGTTTCTTCATCTGTAAATATTAGGGTAGGCCTGAGCAGGTGCAAGGAGCTCTTCTAGATCTAAGGTGTGAAGACTGTTAGGTTTTTTTGGTTTTGTTTTTATCGTCTACCACTTTTAGTGTAATAAGTATCTGCTTTCTGATTCCTTTGTTTTCCTCTCTAACTTTTTATTTCTTGAGAAGTTTAAAAAAAAAAAAAGTCTGACCATTCCTAGCAGCTAGCTAAAGGAGAAGGCACACACAATAAGCACAGAAGTCCAGGCTCGGGAGAAACTGCCATCCCGGTCGGCCACACTTCCCTGCATCACTGGGTAGAAATTGCCCATCCCTTCTGAGCCTGAATTTTCTCATCTGCAAAATGGTTCACAAACTGCTGTGAAGCTATGGTATGGGGTTCCTAAAAACATGGTTGGCCCGCTTGAGTGGTCCTTGCATGGCCTGTCGGCTCAGAAGAGCCCGGCTCTGACTTCCAGAAGCTGCGAAATCTGAGTGCCTTGTCGGGGTGGTGACCGCAGGCTAAGCCCTCCCCTGGCTGGGCCTCTCTGTTCACGCTCCTTTCAAAGATGGCACTGCCCAGAAGTCATCTTCTCCTGTGTCAGTGCCGGATGATTGATAAAGGCTGGGCAGAAGGGCGTGTGGAGGATTGGCCGGCCACGTCCGGCTTCTGGGTTCAATGGGAAGAGTATGGTGACTGATCAGCCGCGCCTGCTGTGGGTATGGGAGGTAGGGGTGACCTCTCACCAGGCCATTCCTGGCTCCATCTCCAGCTTCCTCCCACCCCCTGTCCTCCAGGCGCCCTCAGAGAACTGTCCCTTTGCTTCCCCATCTGAGCCTTCGGAATTGGCGGCCAAAGCCTCAGGACAGAGCCAGGTGAAGGCCCCTGGCTGAGCACTACCATCCTGGCGCAGCTTGTGACCCAGGCTTGGCACGGGGCAGCCACAGGCATGACTCCCTGTCTCTGCAGTGTCGTCGGCACTCCTCGGGCACCTTCCTTGCACACAGGGCAGTTGGGGCCCAGGGGGAAGCGTCTAGTTGAGGAAGGCCAGCCGCGTTCCCATGGAGAGCAGGATGGGGAGTGTAATCGACCAGGGTCCCAGGGCTGGCTCTACTCACTTCTCAGCAGCAGGACCTCGAGCAGGCCAGTGGGCCTCCCTGAGCGCCCATGTCCTCCTCTGTCATACCATGCTGATAACTGTAACACCTCAGTGGGTATGGGGTTCTGAGGTGCAAGGTGGGGTGAACTAGAGAATCTGACGTCCGCTGAGTGCGAGCAAGCTCGGGACTTGCTCAGGTTCTCTTCCCACTCTCAGGAAACACACGGCAGAGACAGCACGGCCCTCAGGGCACGAGAAAAGCCAGTGACCTTGTCCAGCATCGCATCTGGCCTTCCTTTGCCCTTTGGGGAGAGAAGCTGTCAGACCAAGTTCAGTGTGAGGTCATGGAGTTGGAGGGCGGGGGTCTGGCAGGAGGGTTCGGGCACCATCACATGCCCTGGAGGGACGAGGCACACCCAGGTGCCGCTGGGACCGTGGGCTGCCACTCTTGTCAGGGGTGGTATTGACACATGTTCTCCCAAGGAAGTTACCCTGCCCTCTGGATGAGCATGTGGATTCCAGAACAGGCTGTCCGGCAGCTCTGCAGGGCCAGCCCTCCGGAAGCCCCCTTTCTGCATGGCGAGGGTCCATCCCATTAACCCCCAGTGACGGTGGGCATTCCTCCAGACCAGGACGGGTGCTCCGAGATGGGGTCACGAGAGAAGTGGGCCCACCCTTCCAGGAGCCTCGAGTGCAAAGCCAAAGCACCTGCCCCGTGCAGCCAGGAGGCTGGAGCCTCATCACATCTTGGCATGGGAGCACTCCCTGGGTTGGGGAGGGAGGAACTGGATGTGGAAGAGCTGTCGTCCAGATCACAATTTCCCTTTTCAGAACCTGGTCCCCTGAGTGACTTCCCTTTCTCAGCTCCTCAGCCCAGGGTCACAGAGAGAGCTGTCCCTTCTGGGTTGACAGATGAGAACCCCAGGCTCAGGGATATAAAATGGATGCCCCCAGCCTCTCAGCTGGGAAGGTCTGACTGTCCTGGCTCACCCCCCTATCTGGGGGGCCTCACTCTGTGTTGCCTGGCCAAGAACGGGGAGCAGCTGGTCCTGGTAGTTTCCTGGAGCTGCCTCTTCCCTCTCTCCCCCTTCCCATCCTCAGTCACTCTCCTCTTCTCTGACTTTCAAAGTCACTCTCCTCTGACTGGCTTTGCTCCACCCTGCCCTCTTTCTCTGCCACCAAGCGGTATGCCCAATGCAGGCCACCAAAGAGTGAAGGAGCCACGTGCTGTGTGACCACAGGCCACTCCTGCACCTCTCTGAGCTTTTGCTCCTTTACCTCTGAAATGAGGACAGTGTCACATTAGATCAATGCTTCCCTAGCCTCCATCACTTCCATTTCATTCATACTATGTTTAAAGCGTTTCTTTAATCCACTTAGGTCTGCCATTACTCCCCAATTTGACCTCATCCTAAATAATTATATCCAGACTCGCCAGTGATCGTTGTTTTAGTCCAAGCACTTCACTGTGGAAATGTACAAGTTGTGCTCATAGACCACCTAACATCCTCCTCCTTCCACCGGCGGTATCGGCATCACCGTTTGGGAAGCTTAGACTGGGTTTATGGGAGGCTCTCTGAAGCCAAAGTTCCTCTGACTGGGGCTGGGTCATTGGATTTTCAGCTCTTGTCACTGTGAGTCATGTGTATGCCCAGCAATGGCTGTCCATCCACCTGTCCGTCCATCTACCCATCCATCCAATGAACATTGCTGAGCAACTGCTGGGTACCAGGCTCTGGGCTAGGGTCTGGGAATCCATAACCAGAAAATAGCCCAGCGGATGGGGGAGACAGATACAAAGACATCCCTTGGTCCAGTTCTACCAAGATGGTGCATGATCGGTCCACAGAGGGCCGCAGGAATGGAAGTGAGTGGCTGTGCTGGAGGAAACCGGCAGAGGGTGATGGTTGTCCCAGGCCTTGATAGACGAAGCGGGCAGGAATTCTGGGCTTTGGGACAGAGGCAAAGATACAGAGGTATGATCTTCAAAGCATAGTCCAGGATGCATGGAGCAGCCCCATGTGGAGGACACGGGATGTGGCTGAAGTGGTAGGAGGTGGCAGCCAGGCCAAGGAGGGCCTCAGCTGACACCGTCCTAGGCAAGGTTGACAGGTCACTGCTGAACCCTGGGCCCATGAAATCTGCCCCTCTTAGAGTCTGAGAGCTGGTAAAGGAGCTAGACCCCCAGCCTTCCCTGGACCCCTCGGCTCTCCCACCAGGCTGAGCAATGGGTAGGTCCCAAACTCATTGGCCCTGGCGATATTTGAACACAGCCTCTGCTCTGCAGGCTGTAGGTAAGAGCTCCCCCCCCTGCCGCCCCGCCCTTGCTGCAAGCCCCGCTCGCCCCGGGGGATCTGAGCTGCAGATGTGCGTGGTGATTGAATCATTTCTGCACACCACTGCTCACATAGCTCCCCTGGGGACCCCGCCACTTGCCTGTGCAAGCTGTCAGGAGATGTGTGTGCTCGGGTGCATCTGTGCCAGCCCTTGTATGTGTGCATTCCTACACTTGAGTGTGCAAAAAGGCACCTATATATGTGAGTGTGCACATACGTCTACAAATGCCTCTCCCCTAGGTGCGTGTGAGCTGAGTGTGCCAGTTAACTTGTTGGCCTCAAGCATGAAAAATAAAACATGCTGACATTGGCCCACCACCTCCAGGGCTCCAGCACCCCACATTTCCATGGGACAGCTAAGAGGACCCCGCTCCCCTTCTCTAGGGAGGAGCCTGCCAAGGGCCATGATGCTGTCAGGGAGCCAGCCAGGTGGGCGCCAGTCCCACTCGGCCCTTGTCTCCCTCCGTGCCCCCCTCTCTCCACCTCTGCGCCCACCCCTGTCCTGCCACACAGGGCATGGGACCAGGTAGTCCCCGCTATCCTTCCGGTTCTCCACATTCTGTGCAGAAGGGCAGGTGACTTCTCTTGAAAGTGCCTTCCTCGCCAAGTGCCGCCAAGAGTCAACTCGGCCAGCGCTCTGCTAGGTGGTGAAGCGTGTGGAGCCGGACCTCGGCCGGCCAGACTTCCCTGGGTCAGAAGACCACAGCACTCAGGCGTCACTAGCAAAGAGCAGTGCGGCATGAAGCCAAGCTGAGCCTTGGGGGTGAGGAAGAGTATGTGTGCAGTCGTAGGCCCCCCAGACTAGGGCGCTCCCTCCCAGAGTTGCTGGAGCTGCCGTGGGACAGGTTTTGCAGTTTCAAGTCAAGCATTCTACACTTGTTGAGCTGGAGGGTTCCAAAGAGCCTGCGCTCCTGACACGGGAACCCCAAGATGTTGGGGTTTGAAAGGCTGCAGAAGGCAGCCTGTTTACCAGGCAGGGAAACTGAAGCCTGAAGAGAGGTATCGGAGCAGAGACCCCCAGCTCCCCAAGCTGACTACAGGCACATGGCTACCCAGACCAGGAAGGGGGGGCCAGAGCCAGAGGGGGTTAGGAGCTTGACTGCTTGAGCCCACTCCCCATTCAGAGACAGGCAGGCGGCTGGGAAGGGCTGAGGCCCCGGATGCACTGGAGCCAGATTGTCAGCCATCACCAGCTGGGAGGGAGCCCAGCCACCCTGGGCACTGGAGCTGCAGCCACGGAGGATTTGTAGCTACTTGTAAAGGCTTAAAGAAGCCCAAGGTCTGAAGAGGGAGGCGGCAGCCCAGCCAAGCAATGCTCCCGCGGCGGAGGGCGACCTCTGCTGGCTCCTGAGCCAGGTCCCCGCGCTGCCAGCTTGCAGGGAGCCCCATGATGCTGGGGGCGGGGGCGGGGGGGGGGCTTGGAGTGGATGAGTTTGGGCAGGTTGGATGGAAGAAGGGGACACCTCTTTGGACCCAGACACAGCCCTTGTGTGGGGACTTCCAGGAGGCTGACCTCCAGTTTTGGAGGAGTGGAAAGAAAAAGACATGAATGGTTAGAAAAGCAGAGGGTCTGAATCTCAGCTCAACTACTCCCTGGCCGTGTGACCATGAGCAAGTTGCTTCCACTCTGTGAGCCTTTTAGGATTCAGTAAATTAGCAGTGCGTGGGATCTAGCCTGCTGCCTAAACATGACAGGTACAGGGCAAATGGAAGATTCCAGACTGCCCCACAATGAGCTACCTCCCCTAACAGCTTCAGCCCACCCTTGCCCTCCCTGCAGCCAGGACCCTTAGCCTTTCAGGCCTTCACCCTTTTTCTCTGTGGGTTGGAACTGCCAGCCCCATCCATTCCTGATGTTAATAACCAAAATTTTCACTGATGTCAGCAGTTTAAGAATGTCACCTCACCTGTGAGTGTCTCCTTAATCAGGGGGACATTTTGCTCTTCTATAGATTAAGACATATAGGACACACAATTGTCCCTGTGATCTGTGAGCTCCTTCCTGCTAGCTTCCTTGCCAGTGTACCAGGCCTAGACTAGGGGGGTACTGAGCAGACAGGAACAGCCACTGGCTGGGCTCCTGATGCCTGCTTGGGCCTCCCTGGGTGGGCCGAGTGCTCCCTCAGTCTCCAGAAACGATCTGCCAGCCATTCAACAAACATTTATTAAGACCCTACTTGGGCTCTGACCCTAGATAAAAATGCTGAGTCCATCCTGGCAAAAGTCTACTTCGAGAGAGTCCTGTGAGGTCACCTAATCCCCACTCACCATCCTGCTCTGCAAATGGGGAATCCATGGCCTAGAAAGCCAGAGGAGTCTGCTTAAAACCACTCTGCTTGGGGCACTCAGGTACTCACTGCAGAGAAAGAGTTGGGCCCTAAAGAGAGAGCCCCAGGTGCTGGTTTACAGCCCTCCCTGTACTTAGCTTCGTCAACAGTGCCCCCTGCTGGCCGGCTAGGCACCATGGTTTGTCCCTGGCCCCAGGAGCTCTCTAGGAGTAAGCGCTGGCTTACCTAAGTAAAGTCCGGAGAAACTCAGCCCCGGCCTGGGGGTCCTTCGGGGTTAGCAAGGGGAGCGACTCTCTTCATCCATGACAAATGCCTACCACATCACAGCAATTTCCAGTGGGGACCCCTGGTGCCACTAGCCACACCAAAGTTTACGTTGTAATGGGAAAGCCAGGCAGGCTGCCGCTAAAGCCTCTGAGCCTCAGTTTCCTCGTTGACAAAGTGGGGATATTGCAAGAACGTCTGTGTATGCCCAGTGCCTGGACCGGCACCTGACTTAGGAGGAGCCTAGCGAATAGTCACCGACTGGGTCACATCGAGTGAATACTGGCTTGGACCAAAAGAATGATTTCATGTTAATCTCTCCATGGCTCATAGATCTGGCCTAGGACCGAGCACTGTATAAATATTGAAAAGTATTTACTGGGTGAGTTGGAAGCATGCATGTGTGGGCTCGTGGAGACTAGAGGTGTTTGGATGGATAGACAGATGGACAAACAAGTGTTTTGAGGAATAAACGAGGGATGGAGAAGTTGGCTACCTGGGTGTATAAACGTGTGATCAGTGGGGTGAATAGAGGGATGTTGGAGAGTGGAAAAAAGTGAATGTGGAGCACTCCCCCTACTTTTGCCTTTTTGTGGGAGAGCTCTGAGGTAGAGTGAGCCCAGAAAGCATTTATCAAAAGTGCAAATGTCCAAATGACCCAGAAACTCCACTTCTAGAATATGCTCTCTAGATTAATTCACATGCGGTTGATGTGGCCAATATAAAAGGTGGTCTTGCAAGCCTGTCTTCAGTATGAATTCGGAAACGGCTTCAGGCTTCATCACTCGATCTGGAGCGTGAGCCTCAACCAGGGCCTCCGACCTTAGAGCAGTGCCTGGCGGGGTGGACTTCAGAATTTAGTTGGGTAAGTGATTCATCGGTACCTAGGAATACTGTGCAGCTATTAAAAAATGAAAAGGCTCTTTATGGGGCACCTGGGTGGCTTAACTCGGTTAAGTGTCTGCCTTCAGCTCAGGTCATGATCCCAGGTTCTCGAGACTGAGTCTTGCACTGGGCTCCCTGCTCAGCGGGGAGCTTGCTTCTCCTTCTGCCTGTCTCTCTCTCTCTCTCTCTCTCTCTCTCTCTCTCTCTCTCTCTTTCTGATAAATAAATAAATAAATACATACATACATACATAGATAGCATCTTTTTAAAAAAAGGCTCTTTATATATTGATGTGGAATAAACTTTGAGATATGATTCAGAGGAGAAAGGCAAGGTTCAAGTGGCATGTATTAGAATCCTATCATTTTGTATGTCTCTCTGTGTGTGTGTGTATGTGTGTGTGTGTGTGTGTGTGTGTGTCAGGGGAGAGTACCCATCGATCTTTGCTTCTCTGAGACCCTCAGGAGACTAGGGACCCTGGCCCTCCCAAGAAGGTCATCTGGGGGGCTGGGGACAGGGCCAGCACATCAGTGGACTTTGATTTTTGAACCACGCAAATGAGTTGCCTTTTCAATATAAATGGAATGATAGGGAGTGCTTGGAAATAGCTGTGTGGTGAAGAGCTTCTTGGAAGTACAACCAGGCCTTTCTTCCCACGGTTGGGCGCAGGCACGCGCCGCTGGCACAGAGGGGGCAGAGCGTCAGGACGCGGAAGCAGACAGGCTTCCACTAGCCATGGGGACTTGGCCAGTCTCAGATTGCAGACCTCAGTTTCCTCATCTGTAAATTAAAGATAATTCTAGTCTTATAGAGTGGGCATGAAGAATAAAGAAGAGAATGCAGGGGCCCAGCAGGCAGCAAGTGCCTGGTGATGGGACCTTTGGTGACATGGCAGGAGATGAGGGGACTTCCAAGGGGGCAGTGCTGTAGGAGAGCAGAGGAGGCTGGGGGCCACAGGCCTCTGTCCAACACCCTCTGTCTATAGCTTGAAGTGCCCACTGGGTTACGGGAAAGCAAACCCAGTGGCCATGGGCTGACTTATGCTTTGGCCCAAAGACCTGGACCACTGAGAACTGGGTGGGCTTTCTCCTCTCTCTCTCTCTCTATCTTTGCCTTTGCCATTGTGGCCTCTCTGGAGAGGTCCGGGGACTCTGGGGGACTTTCTGGAGCTTAGGGGGCTTCCTCCACTTAGCTTCACCTGCTGGAAGGAAGTCACATTCATGTTAGGGTTCCCGAGGCCCACAGCTATTCAGAAAGTTAGCCTGGTAGCCATGACATCTGTGGGCTCTGCTCCTGGCTCCCTATGCCACCGTGGATAACTCCCATCCCCTCTGAGCCTCAGTTTCCTTGTCATGGAAAGGGGGGGTGCATATGCCCACCCTTCTTTTTCCCAGGAAGGCAAAAGGAGGGACAGAATTGGGGTTCGTAGTGTGAAGAACTCGAAAGCATGGGGGTTTGGGGTGAGGGCTCATGTACCTGTGAGAGGTCAGTGCACTTACGCCACATACGCAGTGAGGGCCGTGTGGGAAGCCCCTCCCCGTGTGCACACATGCACGCACGCACACACACACGTGCACGTGCACAAATGCCCACACACAGAGTCACGTCTGGTAAGCTAAGCCCTGAACTGGGAATCTGAAGAGGGTGTTGCCTCCCCCACCAGCACGCCCCAACACACACGCACGTGTGTAGAAATGCGTATGCCCGAGTGTGCTATTCCATGCCCCGTGGCAGACATGCGTGCCCAGCGCTGATGCGACTCATCCACAGAGGGCACCCTGGAGCACCCCCTGCCCTCGGCCCAGATGGGCTTCCCTGGGGGCCAGGCCGCTGTGGCCAAAGATCCTCCAGCACGGGGCTGGCTGTCCAAAGGGGGCTCCCAGAGGGGCCTAGAACCTTCTGGGAGCCACTGGGCCCAGCACGTCTGGGCTGGGACCACAGGGTGCCTGTGAGGCTGTCAGGCCTGCTGCGACCCCAGTGACGCTCGCCCTCTTCTGTCTTCACAGGCTGGACAACGTTCATGGCTCTCGGGTAGAACCCAGTGAAACGGCCAGAATGAATTCTATGGACAGGCACATCCAACAGACCAATGACCGACTACAGTGCATCAAGCAGGTGAGTGTGCGGCCTGCGCTCACGCCTCCCCACTGCCCAGGCTGGCCCAGCTGGCGAGGGCAGGGCTGGCAAGGCAGACAAAACAGGAGGGGTGCTGGCCTGTGCTATGGAGCTGGGCCTCTTCGGTGCTGGGTGGAGGTGATGGCAGGCCCGGGCTGACAGCCGGGGTCTCTCTGACCACCCCGAGAGAAGGTTGCTGGCGTCGATCGGCCTAACACTGACGTCGCACACCAGGGTTCATAGGCCAGCTCCCCCCGTCCCTTTCCTCCCCTCCCTTTCTCTTCCCAGCTGTGTGATTTGGGGGCCAACATCACACTGTGTCTGGGCTCTGCTGTGCCGTCTGGGCTGCTGCGAAGATGTAGTAAGGTGCTTAGTCTCCTTCCCAGACCTAAGCTCCCTACCCCTCTGCTTCCATGGTTCTCTATAAAGAAACAGAAAAGGAAAAGTTCGGGGAAATTAGATCATCTTACAGAAAAGGAAACTGAGGCATGGAGAAGCGAAGGGAGTCAGCTGAGGTCACACAGCCCAGCTTCACTTGTGCTGGGAGGGCCTCATCCCTGAGGACAGCAAGCTCCCTCGTCCACCCATGCTCACGCCACGTTCAAGAGGAGATCTGCCTGCCTGCATTCTCTCAGATTGTTCAGCGGTGGTGCATGCTCCAGGTGGGCTCAGAGGGGGCCCCCTCCCCCTACTTTATGAGGCCTGGTTGAGCCAGGGTTGGCAGGCGCCCCCCAGTGTTGACCAGGAGTGGCGCACCGCCCTCTGGGCAAAGCCTCCTTGCAGCCCCACGAGGCAGTGTCTATGCAAACTCCTGAGTGTTATGGTACTCCAGGAGTGAGTGATATGGCAGAAGGGCTGGGCCCAAATCCTCACTCCTCCATGTGAACACAGTGTCATCTCAGGCCTGTCCCTCTGTTTCTCTGAGCCTCAGTTTCCCCACCCATCTCATGGGTTTAGGCGGTCGCAGGGTGGCAGAGGCCGTTGTCCTCGGTGACTCAGCAGCAGGGAGGCAAGCGCTGGGGTGAGGCCCCCGGCTGAGGCGGCTTAGTGGGACACTGGGTCACCAGCATGGGCCGCTGGCCTCAGGACCCCTGGGGGACAGGGCTCCCAGCCCCACCACCCTGTAGCCTGTCCTCCCTGAGCACCAGGGCCCAGCGGAGCTGAGGCTGGTCCTCGGGAACGAGGGCACGGGTCCTCTCATAAATAATAAGCAGAGCTCTCTCGGAAGCCCAGGCAGGGTCTGAGGAGAGGAAATTGAAGAAGACTTGTTACAGATTGAACGCAGCCCGAACAGCTTCCCCAAACGCCAATTACGGCTCTGCTCACGGTCACAGAATAGAAGCCAGACGGTGCCCTCCCTCCAACCCTGCACTCATCTCCTTCTTGGGGCTCTGCAGAGCCTCTCCCAGCTTCTCCCAGCCCTGAGGGATCCACTGTCAGTGACCTCCACCCCCAACAGCAGTCACACCACCGGGCACGAGCCCCTCCTGAGACCTGCTCCCGACCTGACCTTCCTGTGCCTGGCTCTGCATCCCCAGAAATCAGGGCACCCTTTACCCCCTGGGCATGGCCCCCAGGGCTCAAATTGACCCATCAGCCAGTCTGAGCCCCCATTCCGCCACTTGCTAACTAGCTGACCCTGATTAGACCACCATGGTACCCCACGTGGTCTGGAGAGTGGCATCATAAGGGAAGCCCAGCCAGTGTGTGCCAGGGCAGCTGGAAGCCCAGGGGTCCTCCAACAAGCCGTCGCCCCTCCCACACACACACACACACACACACGCCCAGAGCTCTGCACTGCAGCCTGATGTGTTCGCAAGGATGCCCCCCGGGCCATCCGGAGCTCCCAACCACCCCCACATTCCCCTCCACACCTTCGGTCAGACACAGCTTGGCACTTCATGTCGGTCTGCTCCACGGCTGCCCCAGAGGGCGGCACGTCTGGCTGAAGACTGCTGATCCTCAGACGTCCTCTACCCTAATCAGAAGAGAAAGGCGAGCTGCTCTGTGTGCTCTGAGGATGACAGATGTGTTGGCTAGGCCTCGCTGTGGCTGCTGGGGCTGTGGCTGCCATCGGGGACTTTGCAGCCGCGGTCTCCCTGCCTCACTTCTAAGCACAGCTTCCCCTCCACCACCCCCCCACACCCTGGCTCTGGCCATTGCTCACAGCGGCCATCCCCCAGGCAGCCTGCTGCCTCTCTCCCCTCCGGCCTCTGACTCAGCTGCCTTTCCCCCGTCTCAGCTCCAAGGACTAGGGAACCAGTGCCCTCTCTACAGTGGGCCCCATTCAGAGGTCACAGACACATCTGGGCTGCACCTGCAAAGCCACACAAATTAGCTAGTTCCTCCACAGCAGCCTCCCCCAGCCCAGCCCCACGGGCCCTTCTGAGCACCTGCACCGCCCCTCTCTGAGCCCTACTGCTTCCTAGGCACCCAGCTGCCTCACCCACCCTGCCCTTTCTCCCTTAAGCCCTCAGCGCTGTGGGGCACATATCAGGCCTGCCCGGCTGAATTTCCTGGGGGCAGAGGGTGTGTGGCATCCATCTCAGACTCTGCAGAGCCTAGCACAGCACCCAGGCCAGGGCTCACAGAAGTTGAGGGGGAGCAGGGAGGAGGTAACTGATTGATGGATAGCTAAGGGAATGAGGGGAAAGGCGGACGGATGGACATAGTGGTAGGCAGTTCAGCAGGTAGACACAAATGATGGATGGACACATGGGTGGATGAATGGATGGACAGGAAGTTGGATGACTTCTGGATGGATAGGCAGATAGGTTGGCAAACAAATGGATGGATGGGAAATGAATAAAGTAGTGAACAGTCAAATGGGTAGATGGACAAGGGGATGGTTGGATGGATGGATGGATGGATGAATGGATAGACTGATTCATTTTTGAATGGATGGATAGGTTGTTTGGTTCACAGATGGACTAATAAGATGCATCCTCATTTCATCTGGTTAGCCATTCCAACAGGTCTAGGCTTTCGTGTCCCCTAATCCTGCCCCAACAGACCCAGTGGCCAGTGGATAGAGCCCAGATCTTCCTGGGAATTCTGGAGACAGGCAGACTATCTGGTGGGAGGTTAGGCATTAGTATCCAGGCACGGCCATAGCCAGGGAGGCTTCTGCCTATGATTCAGATCTGTGCTCCCATCCCCAGACCATTCAAGGCTGGACAAGCTCCTCCACCCAGCCCTGGCCACTCCGCAGGCCACTCAGGACCTGTTCAGCAGCGGGCAGGTTGCCGGCCTACACCGCAGATGGACGGCTTGCCAACCGTTTCTGCACGAGCCTGGCCTTGGGCCACTCTCAAGGGTTCCAGAGGGGGACGGGGCACTACTTCTACTGTGCAGAAGCTCCTGGGAGAGAAGAAACTCTACGGAGGTCGAGCAGTAGCAGTCTCTAGCTGGCGCTGACTCTCTGGTGACGTCATGATTTAATTTGTTCCCAAGCCGTGTGCCAGCCTGCAGGCTGTCGCACCCCATTTCACCAGGGAGGGGTCTGAAGCTCAGGAGCACGCCCGGCATTGTAGGGCTCAGTGGCTGAGATCAGGTTTGATCCGAGTCACCCGTTTCTGCGCAGACTGGTGACCTCACCGTCGAAACAGGAAACAGAAGCCCAGAGAGGGGTGGGGGCGTGGCTGAGGCTGAACAGCAGCCACTGAACGGGACACCTGTGTCCTTTCTACCAAGTCGTGCCCACCAGGGACCACTCAGAGCCCCAGCTGAAGGCCACGTGAGCTAGCTGGCATAAAGGAGGAGAAACTTGGAGGTGGGCTGGCCGTGATATGGAGGACAGTGTGTTCCCGGGGCCACCAAGGCTGGCCTCAGAAGCCACTCGTGAGCCCAGAGCCCCAAAGGGGGTGCCAAGGGTGAGGGCACTGCGGGCAGGCAGCTCTGAGAGCAGCATGTGGTGGCTGCTGACCCTGCTAATTGGCTGTGACATCACATAAGTAAACGGAATAACTCAGTTAGCCCAGGGAGGCTGCCAGGCGGGGAATGAGCCGATTTGCATGGCTTTCCACATGGCACACGGACAGCCCCCGCCCCAGTCCCCCATGGCCTTGGAAGAGGTCGATGTTAGAGAGCAAGCACAGGAGGTAGAGGGGAGGACCCCTCACTGCCCTCTCAAAGAGCTGTCCTCCATGGGGCGGTTGCTCCCGTCTCCAGCACGTCAAGTGCAAGGAGCTCTGCCTTTGCAGAGAGAGCCCGTGCGAGCCAGGGCCGAGAGCTGCTGAGTGCAGCTGTGCTTCCAGGGGAGCCTCTGGGAGCCAGAGTCAGGGCCAAGGGCAGCCCCACGTGGGAGCACCCCACGCGCCAGGCGCCGTGCCAGGGGCCATATGAGCCTTGTCTTGTCTAACTCTCCCCAGCCCCGTGACGGAGGGCTGTGCCACTGTTCGCTTGCCCTCTTTCTTGCCTTCACTGCTCCCTGCCCTAGAGGCATCGTGTTCTAATTCATTTCACTGTCTTCCATCCATTTTTAAGTCTTTCTTGCACGAACCATGTTGTAGGCATAGTCAGGAAGCCCTACGCAAAAGAAATAACAATTCCACCACTAAGCTGTGACCAGTCATCCTCCTTTTACAGATGGGGTGACTGAGATTCGGGAAGGGGAGGGACTGCCCTGGGTTGGCAGCTAGCGGGAGGTGAAGGAGGAGGGAGCCCCCGGGACTCTGCCCCAAAGGGGCTCCCACCATACATTCCATTCCTTCCCAATTCTGGGACCTGGCAGCTGCTAAGGCCCCACGTCACCCCCACCCCGCCACCTTGGCTCCAGGCAGGCTCGAGCTGCAGTTTGGAATAGCAGGCCCTCCCCCGAGGACACTACTGTGCCTGTCTCTCCCAGGGGCCTTCGAGGGTCCCACCATCCCCACTGTAGTTGGCTTACTCTCTGACTCTTGCAGATGTGGCCCCGGTGTCTCTCTGGGGGACCCATAGTCACTGACACCCATTGCTGGAATTGCAGCTCAGCCTCTGCGCTACTGTGTGAGCCTGAGCGAGTTGCTCCTCCCCTGAGCTGAGGCTCCACTCAGCGTGGCCTGGGAAGACCTGGACAGGGATTAGAGAATGAGCTACCCTGTCCACCCTGGCAGCTCTGGGGCCTGGGTCTGAAGCAGGCTCTAGAGACCTTAGCCCCAAGATTCAGTCTCTGCCTACTGAGATCCCCTGACTGGGACGGGCTTGAAAGCTCAGGCATGGACCCCTCCCAACAATGCCAGTAGCCCCGAGCCTAGCCACACTGGGCCTGGGGAATCTGGTTTGGGGGACCTAGGCCATGTACGCCAGACCCTGGTGTGAGGATGTCCTGGGCATAGTGTGCTTATATAAGTTCAACTCCCAGGCTGCATTTGGCCCAGAGACCCCTCTCGAAGCCACCTGACCCCTGCCCTATTTGGCCGTGGCTGAGCTCCCTCTGCAGCCAGAGCTGGTGGGTGTCCAGACCTGGGTGGTGCTAGTGGTGGTGGTTAGTGGCCTTCATCAAGAAGACATCTCCAGGGCTAGCTTGCCCTAGCTTGGGGACAGCCCCCAGCATGGGACCACAGGCCACCCTCCTGAACCCTGCAGAGTTCACCTGCCCCATAGCCAGCATCCAGAAAACATTTTAATAGTATTGTCTTTCTCTAGACCTTGGTGTTCCTATCTTTGCAATGGGGCTACTGATCCCATCCTGCAGGGATTGGGTGGGATGGATGCACAGAGAAAATGAATGATAGGTTGTTTGAGAAGTTTCCTTAATCCTGGCACACACACATCCCTCTAGTGTAATCCCCAGTGAGGCCTGGGGTCTTCCCCGCCCCACACCCTCAGGCTGCCCCCCTGGCCTTGTTGCTGGAGCTTCATGCTGCCTCCTTCCCTCTCCCACAGCACCTACAGAACCCTGCCAACTTCCACAATGCTGCCACGGAGCTGCTGGACTGGTGTGGGGATCCGCGAGCCTTCCAGCGGCCCTTCGAGCAGAGCCTCATGGGCTGTTTGACGGTGAGTCTGCATTTGCCCCCCCCCCCCAACCTGCACTGGTACCGGGGAGTTGGGGGGAGGACGCCCCTGGGGCTCATGTGCCTGTCCAGGTGTCAGAGAGGCCCTGGACGACAGAGGATGAAAGATAGAAAGACACCAGTGCTGGAGGGGACAGCCCTCGTGTGTGCGCCCCCCTCATACACCTTCGGGGAAACCAGTCTGATGGGGAGACATACCCTCAGGATGGTATGGGCTCCCCACACTCAATGGGAAAACACCAGGCCTAGCTGGGGGGACTTCCAAGTCTGATGAGGGTAAATATTCCACCCAAAAGGAAGCAGAGTTGTGGAGGGTTTTTAGCTATCCTTTTATCCAATCATTCATTCATCCAGTTGGGCAAACATCTATTGAGCTCTTTTTATAGTCATCTATCCTTCTATCCATTCATAGAAGCATTATTGAGCTCCTTTTATAGCCATCCATCTATCCAAACACATGCTGATTGATCCCTCATTTATCACTTCTGATCCCCTCTGCCAAGTCCTAGGAAACCACAGAGTAAGACTTTGCCCAGCCCGAGTCCCTCCTTTGTGAGGGAGCCCGACATGGAAAGAGAAGGCCAAGAGCATTGTGTGCAAGGGGAAAGCAGCAGCGAGCAGGGAAGCGCTGAAAGCCCAGGAGGTGGGGCCGCTGGCTGGAAACTGAGGCAAGAGGAGCCCCAGAGCCCTCTACCAGAGTTCCCAAATAGCCGGGCAGAGTGGGCAGGTTCTAGGCACTTGTAACAGCATGTGCTTAGGCCCAGATAGACAACAGGACCCAGAGAGCTGAAGTTTACTCAGCTCGGTTGAGGGCCTAGGATGCAGGCCTGGCGAGGGCGAGGCCCAGAGCTTGCTGGCGCACAGCGGCATGGAAGGATCTCGCTGCTTGTGAATGACTCTAGCCGCATGAGCTTGAGGGAGGCTTGGTGGCCAGCGAGGGCAGCTGCTCGGAAGGCTCTGAGTCAGCTTCAAAGAGAACATGGGTAAACAGATGGCTGCAGAGCCCAGCTACCCCGAGGCCGGGGAGGAGGGGCAGAGGTGGATGCCCGGCCGGAAAGGAACAATAGAATAGGTGAAGCACAGAGGGCACAATATTCTCTGAGAAGTTCCAGATAGGAGGGAGACCAAAGGCCCAATGCAGCCCTGGCCTGGAGCAAGAAGAGTCACATGACCGGGGGCCATCCTTACCAAGCTCCCCTCTGTGCCTGCCACTGAGCTGGGCCCATGACACATACCTTCTCACGGAGTGCGCGCGCTCCATGAGGCTGGCCCCACCATCATCCCCATTTTATAGAGAGGAAACTAAGGCTTGCTGGGATGGCTTCCCAAGGTCACACAGCCAAGACCCCACTGCCTCTAGTGGAAATGCTCCTGGCCCATAGGGATGTTGGCCAGGGGTCCAGCTGAGACCCTCATTGTTCCCCCATTTGTTTGAGATTGATGCCATCTGGCCCCCTTGGAACCACCAGGCCAAATCAGGCTGCTGCCTACACTGCCCCACCCTCCTCATCCTCCAGCCCGCTGGACTCCCCACCCCCTACCAGCTCCCGTAATCCTCTTTGCAGGGATCCCGGTTCAGGCTAAGCCCCGCGGACAAGGACAGATGTTACCAGAGGGGCCCCCCTCCACCGTTTCTATCCCAGCCGTTGGCAGCCATAAGTGAAGTAAGAGGGTGGGGACCACACCCAAGGTGTGGACAGGCTGGCTGCCACGGTCCCCCAGCACCCGGCCCGAGCCTGGGCCTGCCTGGGAGGTAGGGATTCAGAGCTGCATCAGACGATGGCCCTGGGAGGTGGCTGGATGGGCCTGGGGGCGTGAGATGACCAGTGACTAGCCGTGCTTGATATTCACTGAGGCCCTGTGCCCACCAAAGGCAGAACAGCAAGCACAGTGGACCACTCCCGACAGTATATGTTCCAGTGGGGGATGGGGGAGGCAGACCCCAAACACTAAAGGAGTAAATAAGGACATATGCCGACACCCCATGAGAGGGATTAGGGTTCTGCTCAGGAGAAGCCTCCTGACGGAGGTAACCCCCAGCTAAGACCAGAATGGCAAGACAGAATCAGCCAGGAGAGGGCAGGGGGCTCCAGGCAGAGGGAACCGCTAGTGCAAAGGCCCTGAGGCTTGATTTGTTCAAGGAACAGAAAGGTGTCTCTGGGTGCCTGGGTGGTTCTGCGAGTGAAGCGGGCTTGGCTCAGGTCCCGATCTCATGGCTCATGAGATCGAGCCCCTACGTGGGGTTCTGTGCTCAGAGGGACTCTACTTGGATATTCTCTTTCTTTGCCTCTTCCCCCACTCACATGCATTCTCATGTTCTCACTCGCTCTTTCTCTCTCAAATAATCTTGAAAGAGAGAGAAGGAGGGGAGGTAGAGAGGGAGGAAGGAAAGGAAGAGAGAGAAAAGAAGGGAAGGAAGGAGGAAAGAAAAAGTCTAACATGGTTAGAGCACAGGAGAGAGAAAGGATACAAGATGAGGTTAAAGAGGGAAACAGAAACAAGGCCTGCAGGCTGGGGGAGAGGAGTTTGGATGTTATTTGGAGGGTGGCAGGGGCCTTAAAGGACCTTAAGCAGGTGAGCGATAGGATACGATTTATGTGAGGACAGGAGCTGTGAAGGGGAGCATCCTAGGAGGATAGGCTAGAGGGATTTTGGAGGTCTTCCCGGAGGAGGGAGCCCAGGGAGGAGCCTCTAGGATCTGACTAGACAGTGGGGAGGCCATGTCTTCTGGGGCGGGGAAAACGGTATGGACAAAGGCACAGCACCGACCCTTCGGGGCCTCTCCTCCTTATGGAGAGCTTATGGCACATGCTTGCCTGAATGGTGGGCTTTGACCCCGCCTCTCTGGCCTGCTGCTTAACCAGAAAGGGGCCTCTGGTTCACCTGCCACAGTGGCAGAGATGTTGATTTGACTGTCCCTTGGAGCTCAGTAGAAGCAACAACGGGAAAGTGCAGGGAACGGGGAGGTCATAGGACCCCTCGGTACCCAAGGCACTTTTCTGGGCCCTGTCTCCTTGCACCCTTATGAAGACCCTGCAGGCCAAGCAGGGAAGGAGTCGTCACTTCTGCTTTATAAACAAGTCAGCTGAGAAAGGGGGAGCAGCTGGTACTACCGACCCTGCAAGGCCCTGCTGCTGGTCCCACATCCTCAACCATGCCCCATGGGAGTGAAGGGGGCACAGGAGGTCAGACATCCCGAGCAGCCTAAGCAGGTCAAAGCCGCTGAGCTTCCCACAGCACACGCACCCGTCCTCACCCAGGTGGCAGTTGAAGTGCTCCAGGTTGCAGCAGTCTCCTGGGGGACCCCTGGGAACAAACTCCTCTGAATCCAGCTTACTTGGAGGATAGAAACTTAGCCTCAAGCAGGAACTGGGCCCATTTTTGTCATACTGGGGATGGGCCCTGGTGTGAAGAGCTGTTGGCACTCCCCTGCCCCGTGCTCCCCTTCAGGCCCTCTGACCCCACGATGCAGAAGTGTGGGAGCCTGGGGCCCCTCCCAAGGGATGAGGGCTGTGAGCCTTGGTCACCACTTGCTCCTCAGACCAGGTTTTTCCTGGTGAGCCAGTGGCTCACCTCCCAGCCCCTCCCTTAGCAGCAGGGCTAAGCCCCCTCTCTGGGGAGCCCCTCAACATCAAGCCTTGCTGGACTCCTTCTTCTTCCCCCAAGGTGGAGCATGCTTGGTATGCTCACGGCACAGAAAGGAGGAGGCCCGAGAACAGGGGAGGGGGGACAGGAAGGAAAGGAGGTGGCAGAGGGAAACAGAGGCCAGCTAGCCTAACTGCGGTGCCCCCTCATCTCTCCGGGGAGAACTTCCCCACAGCAGCAGAGAATTCATTGCTGTAACTGTCAGGATGTGTTCTACAAATAACATTCATAGAGCTGTGTGCCTGGTCCTGACTCTCATCCTCGCAGGGAGGGCATTTCGCAGATGGGGAAACTGAGGCCCAGAGAGGCTAAGTCACTTGGGTGAGATAGAACAGCTAGTAAGTGGCAGAACCAAAACCCCCACCTCATGCCTGACTCCAAAGCAGCCACGAGTACATGCCCATCCCTGCAATGAGAGGAGTAGCAGAGTGGGGAGAGGGGTCTTCCTTGAGGGGCTTCTCTTAGAGCCAGGAGACAGAACTGGGACACCTGGAACTGTCAGAGCCCACGGCACCCATCCTGGCAATAGAGGACATCCCTGCACTTTAACAGAGAAGGAATCTGCGGCTCAGAGAGGTTAAGTAACTTGCCTTAGGTTGCATAGTACAGGGGGGAGCAGAATTGGAGTGCAAGCCTGGCATACCTCCAGTTTCCCCAACTGCCTCAGAGCATGTAGAGTCCAACCCCATGCCTGGAACAGAAATCCCTTCTCTAGCATCTGGATCCCAGACAGCTCCTCCTGCTTTGTAGCCGGGAGGTTCACCTCTTTTCAAGGTAACACACTCCCTAGATGGGACTAACTGGCTGCCTGACCTTGAGCACACGCCCTCTGTCATCTCTGGGCTTCGGTTTCCCTCTCTGGCACGAGGAGCTGGACTCCCTGACCTGTAGGTCCCCCTGGGGCCCTGGGGGTTAGATCTCAGAGCGCGGGGAGCTGACCGGGCCTGGGCAGCCAGCAGAGGGCAGCAGTGCGGCTGCCTCTCCCCTCCCGCCTTTGTGGAGGAGGGGTCTTCCCGGTCCACCGCACACAGGACCCTCACTGGGGGTGCCATGCCCATTGAGGGGTGACCAGGCCTCTGAAACACAACTGTCTACTCACCTAAGTCCACCTCCCCACCACTGTCAGTCAGACCCACCTCACAGGACTTTCTAGGGGGTCCTCAGGCTGGGCCAGAAAAAGCCCAGGGGTGGACCTCAGGCCTCAAGAGCCTCAGGGTTCAGCTTAGCCACACTGTGCTGTGCTACCTTCAGCAAGGCCCTGCCCCCTCTGGGCTTAGTGAAAAGTGGCTGTTGCCAATGACCTTTCTGAATGCTGGGGTTCAGGGGATTTGGTGGCAAGCAGGCATTCCCAGGCCTACAGGACAGCCCTTACACAAGCACCCAAGCCCCACTTCCTCAGTTTAACTGGTGTGTGTGTGTGTATGTGTGTGTGTTTTAAACCAGAGCAACAGGATTAGCCAGTATTGGCCAAACAGAGGGACCTTTGCCTTCCTGCCCTCAACAAAGGGCCTGAGGCTTCTCCGTGCAGTTGGGAGTTATGACCTTAACCCTTTATGGGCTGAGAAAGACATCCTCTCATAGAAAGAGCCCAGACATTGCAGCCTGACTGCCTGGGCTCATATCCAGCCTCTATCATGGACAAGACTTGGAACCTTTGTCTCATATCTGTACTGAGTTTTCTCCTCTATAAAACAGCTCATGGAGCTGCTGTGAGAATTTGGCACTTCACTGCTCACAAAGCTTTCACTTAACCCTCCTACCAGGGAGCCAGCATTCTTATTACACTATTTGCCTCTGTCAACATTTCCCACTAACAGCAGCCTCACTGATGCACTAGTCCAAACAAATTGTCTATGTTCACTCATATCCACCCCAAGGTTCTGACAAAGAAAAGACCACAATAGTCAACATCTAAGCTGAAGTGACCCTTCTGGGCCCCCTGAGGTGAGTCCCAGCTCTGCCCGATCTTGGGGACCTGCCTTAGCCTGCCTACCTCACCTGCTAAATGCACAGTGCCAGTCTACAGACCTGAAATGTTCAACAAGCCACAGAGAGCTAATGGCCTTGGTTTTTCTGCTTGGACAGTGAAATGAACAGTGAGAATACCCTGCCCTGAGGTGGCCCAGAGCCTCTGGATCCAGGGGTGTATGCAGAGACAGGGGACAAATAGAGCTT
>PITA01011707.1:0-65387 GCA_004023965.1 Spilogale gracilis | reverse complement strand
AAAAAAAAAAAAGACAGTAGGAGAAGGAAAGTAAATGGGAAGTAGGGTAATTCAGGGAGAGAAACAAAAGAAGAGAGACTTTGGACACAGAAACAAACTGAGGGACTTGGAGGGAGGGGGTGGGGGGATGGGAGCGCCTGGTGGTGGGTACTGAGGGCACCTATTGCATGGAGCACTAGGTGTGGGGAATGGGCAATGAATCTTGGAACACTGAAAAAAAAATTTAAGTAAGAATAAAAATAAAATAAATTAAAAAAATAAACTACTTTGATTTCATATCATCCCACTTGTAAACACAAAATTACATCAGCATATATTAAATCCCTGGAAAGACTCTAATTAGACTTAAATCATATACCCATCTCTTTTTTAAAAATCTCTGTGCTCCAGGTGATGCTGTACTGTAACTGGCCAGACATGGATCCAATACCCATGTCCATGGTCACTGGCACAGAATGCAATGACTTACAGCTCCATGAAGATCACATCTAGAGAGCAAAAAGAAAAGTGTGTTATTGCCAGAAGAAGATAGAAGGGATGCCAAGCAAACAAAGCAACAGTAATGCAGTATGCCATCTATTTATCCTTTCTGAAAAAAATTCTGGAATACATAATTCTGCAAAACAAAAACAAAGAAAGGCTGAACGAAACCCAAAGAAAAATGCAAGAGCAAGCAAAGAAACAAGCAAAATGTGTAATTTCATCCAAATGATTATTTAATTGTTGATCTTATGCTTATGAAGTAAATGGAAGTAAAATACAACTAAGATATATAGATATAGATAGATAGATGATAGATAGATAGATAGATAGATAGATAGATAGATAGATGATAGATAGATCAAGAATAAAGAAAAGTTATCCAAAAATATCCTCTTATTTGAATTTATAAGAAGGGAAAGGCTTTATATATATGCTTTAATTATCTATAGTAATAGGCTATGTTTAAATATACATATGTTGAAATTTTAAAAGTAACACTAAAATGTTGGTTCTCAAAGCAGTTTGCATCTTTATCATCTATGATGTTTTATAAAAATACAAATGTCTGGGCCTTAGACCTAAGAAGCAGTTTTTTGTTGTTGTTTTTTAAGTTCTACAAGGGATTCTGATGGGTCACACTACAAAGAGAGCCACTGCATGAATGGAAATAATATTTAGAATTTCTACAACACTAGAAGAGGGAAAGGGGGGAAATTATCAATCCAGGACAAGTCAGAAAATGAATAAAGATAGACAAATATTTGGACTTCCAGGGAAGATGACAGAGTAAGAGGATCCTGGGTTCCTCATCCTATGCATACACCTAGATGACTATATAACATCTACATGACTATAATAAACGAGAAAATGATGAAAAGCCTGGCAAAACAGACTCTCCACAGCTAACTGTAGAGAAGAGGCCACATCAAAGAAGGTAGGAAGGGCAGAGATTAAGTCAGGAGCTAAATGGACCCCACAAAACTGCCCATGGGAGGGAGGGATGCCACAGGCAAGGAAAGAGGGGAGGAACAGACCCCCACATCAGGCACCTTAGGCATGGCAGACCTACACTAGAAATACAAATCCCTATAACATTCGACTGTGAAAACCAGAGGGGCCTAACTTCATGAATTCTTACAATCAGTAGGGCTTCAAATCTGGAACTTTAAAAACCAGTGGGCTCAGCTCTAGGAGAGCCTCTCCCTCTGCCCCTCCCCTCTGCTCATTATCTCTTTCTCTCTCTAATAAATGAATAAAATCTTTAAAAAAAATACATGAAAATTTCCCAAATCTGGGGAAGGACAAAGAAATCCAGATCCAGAAAGCATAGAGAGCCCTAGCAAAGTCAACCCAAGAAGGTCCGTATCAATACACAAAGTACTTAAAATGACAAAAAGTAGTGGTAAAGAGAGAATTTTAAAATCAACAAGAGAAACAAAAACAATTTCATTACTATCAGCTGATTTTTCAGCAGAAACTGAAGGCCATAAGAGAATGGCATGATGTATTTAAAGTTCTGAAAAAAAAAAAAAAACAAAACCTACAGCCAAGAATACTCTATCTGATAAACCTATCATTCATAATAGGAGAGACAAAGAGTTTCCCAGACTTACAAAAAAAAAAAGGAATTCATGACCACTAAATCAGCCTTGCAAGATAAAGACTCTGAGTAGAAAAGAAAGACCATAGGCAGGAGTAAAAAAAAGGAAGAACACAAAAACAGTAAAATTAAATGTGTCCATAGAAATCAGTCAAGGGATTCACAAAATAAAAGGATGTAGGGGTGCTTGGGTGGCTCAGTAGTTAAGCGTCTGCCTTCGGCTCAAGTCATGATCCTGGAGTCCCAGGATCTAGCCCCACATCGGGCTCCCTGCTCAGTGGGAAGCCTGTTTCTCCCTTTATCACTCCCCCTGCTTGTGTTCCTCTCTAGCTGCATTTCTCTCTGTCAAATAAATAAATAAAATCTTTAAAAAAAAGAGGGGGGATGTAAAATATGACACCATATTCCTAAACCATGGTAGGAGAAAAGAGTAAAAATCTAGTGTTTTTAGTATGGATTCAAATTTAATTTAAATCCATTTGGTGACCATCAATTCAATATAGACCGCTATGTGCATTAGATGTTATATACAAACCTAATGGTAACTACAAATCAAAAACTGGTCATCATTATGAAAAAAATAAAAAGAAAGAAATCCAATTATATCACTAAAGTAACCCAGCAAAGCATGAGAGAACAGAGTAAAAGAAGAAAGTGACAGAAAAGAACTACAAAGATAACCATAAAACAAATTGAAAAAAATACCAATAAGTACACACCTTACTTTAAATGTAAATGGACTAGATGCTCCAATCAAAAGACATAGGATGATAGAATAGATGAAAAAGCAAGATCCATCTGTATACTGCCTACAAGAGTCCCATTTCAGACCTAAAGACACATGGATTGGAAGTGATGGGATGAAAACAATTTACCATACAAGTGGAAATATAAAGAAAGCCAGAATAGCAATACTTATATCAGACAAAATAGACTTTAAAACAAAGACCATAAAAAGAGACAAAGAAGGACACTCCACAATCATAAAGGGAACAATCCAACAAGAAGACATAACAATTGTAAATATTTATGCACCCAACATGGGAGCAATCAAATATTTAAAGCAGCTAATAACAAACATAAAGGAAGTAATCAGTAGTAATACAGTAATAGTGGGGAACTTGAACACACCATAGACACCAATGGATAGATCATCCACACAGAAAATCAACAAGGAAACAGTGGTTTTGAATGACACATGGGACAAGATGGCTCTAATAGATATATTTAGACGATTCTATCCTAAAACAGCAGACTACAAATTCTTTTCAAGTCCACATTCTCCAGAATAGATCACATGTTGGGCACCAATGCAAGTCTCAACAAATTAAAAGAGATTGAAATCATAGCATCTTTTCTGTATCTTTTCTGACTACAATGCAATGAAACTAGATTATCAACCACAAGAAAAAGTCTGGAAAGAACATAAGTACATGAAGGTTAATTAGCATTCACTAAGCAATGAATGGATCAACCAAAAAAATCAAAGAGGAGATCAAAAAATACATGGAGAAAAAAGAAAGTGAAAATACAATAGTCTAAAATCTTTGGGATGCAGCAAAAGCTGTTCTAAGAGAGAAATTTACAACAATACAGGCCTACCTCAAGAAACAAGAAACAAGAAAATTACAAATAAACAATCTAAACTTATACCTAAAGAAACCAGAACAAGAACAAACAAAACCCCAAGACAGTAGAAGGAATGAAATAATAAAGATTAGAGCAAAAATAAACAAAATAGAAACTAAAAAAACAATAGGACAGATCAATAAAACCAGAAGGTTGTTCTTTGAAAAGATCAACAGAATTGATAAACTGTTAGCCAAACTCATCAAAAGAAAGAGAGAGAGAGGACTCAAACAAAATAAGAAATGAAAGAAGAAGGGGTACGTGGGTGGCTCACTTGGGCATCTGACTCTTAATTTCAGCTCATGTCATGATCTCAGGGTTATGAGACAGATCAAGCCCCACACTGGACTCTGTGCTGGGCAAGGAGTCTGCTTGAGATTCTTTCTCTTCCTCTGCCCCTCCTCTGCCCCCTTGCACGAGTGCACGCACATATTGTGTCTCTCAAATAAATAAATAAATAAATAAATAAATAAATAAATAAATAAAATTCTAAAATACCTTTAAAAAAAAAAACAAAGAAATGACGGAGGAGAAATAACAACTAACAACACAGAAATACAAAGGATTTTAAGAGAATATTATAAAAAATTATATGCCAACAAATTGAACAACCTAGAAGAAATGGATAAATTCTCAGAAACATATAATTTCTCAAAACTGGATCAGGAAGAAATAGAAAATTTGAACAGCCAATTACCAGCAATGAAATGGAACCCATAACTTTAAAAAAAATTTAAAAAATAGGCGTGCCTGGGTGGCTCAGTTGGTTAAGCATCTGCCTTTGGCTCAGGTCATGGGTTCCTGGGATCAAGCCCTGTGGGGTTCTCCCTCTCCCTGTGCCCTTCTCCCTCCCATATCTCTCCCTCTCTCTCTCAAATAAATAATAAAATCTTTTTTTAAAGTTTTAAATGAAAAAAAAAAAAAAACTTGTAGCAAACATAAGTCCAGGACCAGAGAGCTTCACAGGTGAATTCTACCAAACATTTAAAGAAGAGTTAATAATACCTATTCTACTCAAATTATTCCAAAAAACTAACAAGGAAAGAAAGCTTCTGTTCTATAAGACCAACATTATGCTGATACTAACACCAGACAAAAACTCTGTAACAAAAGAGAACTACAGGCCATTATCTCTGATGAGTACAGATGTAAAAATCACCAACAAAATATTAGCTAATCAAATCCAACAATATATTAAAAAAATCATTCACCAAGATCAAGTAGGATTTATTCCTGGGTTCATTATTTACAAATCAATCAATATGATATATCACATCAACAATAGAAAAGAGAAAAACTATATGGTCATCTCAATAGATACAGAAAAAGCATTTGACAAAGTCAAAATCTATTCATGATAAAAGTCTCAACACAGTAGGTTTAGAAGGAACATACTTCAACATAATAAAGGCCATATTGAAAAATCCACAACTAACATCACACTTAATGGTAAGAAAAAAAACAGTTTTTCCTTTAAGATCAGAAAGAAGACAAAGATGTCCATTCTCACCACTTTTATTCGACATAATACTGGAAGTTCTAGCCACAGCAATCAGACAAATAGAAGAAATAACAGCTATCTAAATTGGTAAGAAAGTAGAAAACTTCACTATTTGCAGATGACATGATACTATATGTAGAAAACCCTAAAATCTCCACCAAAATAACTACTAGAACTGATAAATGATTTTAGTAAGAATGCAGGATACAGAATCAATATACAGAAATCCATTGCATTTATATATACTAATAACAAAGTAGGAGAAGTAGAAATGAAAAAAAAATAGTCTCATTTACAATGGCAACAGAAATAATAAAATACCTAGGAATAAATGCAACCAAAGAGGTAAAAGTCCTGTACTCTAAAAACTATAAAACACTGATGAAAGAAAAGAATAGGGCACCTGGGTGGCTCAGTTGGTTAAGCGACTGCTTTCGGCTCAGGTCATGATCCTGGAGACCCAGGATCGAGCCCCACATCGGGCTTCCTGCTCAGCTAGCTTCCTCTCTAGCTAAATAGAATCTTTTAAAAAAAAGAATGAAAGAAAGAAAGAAAAGAATATAACAGAAATGGAAAGATACTCTATGCCCCTGGATTAAAAGAACAAATATTATTAAAATGCCCATACTATCCAAAGCAATCCTCAGATTTAATATAATCACTATTAAAATACCAACAGCATTTTTCACAGAACCAGAACAAATAATCCTAAAATTTGTATGGCACCACAAAAGTCCTCAAATAGCCAAAGCAATTTCAAGGAAGAACAAAATTTGAAATATTACAATTCCAAATTTCAAGATATAATACAAATCCAGAGTAATCAAAACAATATGGTACTGAGAGAAAAATAGACACATAGATCAGTGGAATAGAATAGAAATCCCAGAAATAAAGCCATGATTATATGATTAATCTTCCACAAAGGAAGTAAGAAAATGCAATGAGGAAAAGTTCTTCAACAAATGGTGCTGGGAAAAGTGGACAACATCATGCAAAAGAATGAAACTAGACCACTTTCCTACACCATAAATAAAAATAAACCAAAAGAGATTAAGGACCTAAATGTGAAACCTGAAACCTAAATGTGAGACCTGATAAAGATGCTAAAAGACAGTACAAGCAGTTATGTCGCTGATATAGGCCATAGCAATATTTTTCTAGATATGTGTCCTAGACAAGGGAAATAAAAGCAAAAATAAACTATTGGCATTACATCAAAATAAAAAGCTTTTGTACAGCAAAGAAAACAATATAACTAAAAAACAACCTACTTAATGGGGAAAATATATTTTCAGATGACGTCTGATAAGGATTTACTATCTAAAATAAATAAGAACTTACACAACTCAACACAATCCCCCCCAAGCAGCCCTCCCCAAAACCAGCAATGACCCCAGATAATCCAATTAAAAATGGGAAAAAGACATAAACAAACATTTCTCCAAAGAGGACATACAGATGGCTAACAGACACATGAAAAGATACTCAACATTACTAATTATCAGGGAAATTCAAATCAAAACCACAATGAAATATCATCTCTACCTGTCAGAATGGATAACATAAAAATAATGTACCCCATTCTGCTTTTATTTAACATCTTATAACATATCATATAATTTACTTAATTGTTGTTTACCGTTGGTTGCCTGTATGGCCTGATTAAAAGGTAGAGTCCACAGGGCACCTGGGTAATTCAGTCAATTAAGTATCTGCCTTTGGCTCAGGTCATGATTTTGGGGTCCTGGGCTCAAGCACCATGCCAGGCTCCCTGCTCAGTGGAGAGCCTGTTGTTCCCCCTCTCCCTCTATGCTCCCCGCTGATTGTGCTCTCTCTGTCTCTCTCTTTCTTAAGTAAATAAATAAAATCTTTAACAAACAAACAAAAAGAGAGATAAAGAAGGTAGAGTCTACAAGAACAGTAAATGCTTTCTATTTTGTTCCTTGGTATATCCTAAGTGTCTAGAACAGAGCCTTATACATAGTAACTGTTCAATAAATATCTTGGGATGAATTAGTAAATTAATTCTATTAGTCTTTATATTAATAAATAATAATAACATTTGAGCAACTGTTCATGCCAATGCTTAATTAAATATTAATTGCTAAGAGCGCCTGGGTGGCTCAGTCGGTTAAGTGTCTGACTCTTGATGTCAGCTTAGATTATGATCTCAGGGTCATGAGATGAAGCCAGAGTCAAGCTCCACACTCAGCTTAAGATTTCTCTCTCCCTCTCCCTCTGCCCCTCCCTCCTCCACCCCTACCCCTACTCTCACATGCACATGAGCTCTCTCCAAAAAAAAATTTTTTTAATAAACATTATTGATATTCTTTGTTAAATGCCTACCATGTACCAAGCACCATTTGACAACTTACAAACTTTACCTTTAATTCTGATAAAAACCCTGAAAGTTGGGTTTTACTATCAACAATTACCAGATGAAGAAACAAGAGAATCCAAGAAGTTATTATGGATTGGAGCCAGATCTATCTCCAAAACCTCATGTTCTTTCTGCTACAATATGCTGCTTCTGCTTTCAGTTTATGTGTTTCACACCCTTTTTGGAAATGCAGAGTATGATGTAACCAAAAGTCATAGCAATGCATTTATTTTCATCTCTTGTCTGATTCCTTTTCTACCACAAAACCATTATCCAAACTGCTGATTGTGTCTCCACATGTCAGAGAAAGAAGTATCAGGCCACATTTTTCCACAGTACTCAAATCAGAGAAAAATCTATTTCTCCATCTTGCTTGAGAATAGGGAAACGAAGCAGGCAAGTTTTGTCAAATTCTATAATTTCCAAAACTAAAAAGTCTTTCATGGCTAAAGGCCCAGCAATGTTAAAAATTTAAAGACTTGAATATTGAATGTGTGTATCAAACAATCCTTTAAGATATTTAATTCTTCTTACTACATACATTTTACCTCATATAGTTTGCAGTTAGGAACACAATGAAGTATAAAGAATTCATTATGAACTCACTTTTAGGGATTAACTAATGTTAAATAAAATCCTTTCTTACATATTTGTAAATATTGTTAAAATATGACCTTATTTTTCTATGCAATAGAACTTTCCCAGTTGGCAAGCTACACATCAGCATAAATAAAACTAGGGTTAAAGTATATGTATATATATATTTAAGCAATAAGAAATATGGACATGAATGTAAGTAGATTATTTTGTGTAATACTTTATTAAGTACTTTTATATGCCTGAATTGAAAATACGTATCAATATATTTATTAATGTCACATTTTTTTACAATAATTTTTAAGGATTTTATTTGTTTATTTATGTATTTATTTAGAGAGCACAAGAAAGGGGAGGTGCAGAGGGAGAATGGGAAAGAAAATCCTAAGCAGACTCCACACTGAGCACAGAGCCCCACATGGGACCCCATCTCACCAACTTGAGATCATGACCTGAGCAGAAATCAAGAGTCAGGAGCTTAACCAACTGAGCCACCCAGTATCCCAATCATATTTTTAAAGCACAGAACTGCAAGGTGCTAACAGCTAACTAGTGAGTAATACAGGCCACATTTTTTGAGTTTGCTCATCAGGAATCCATAAACCATAACATCACTTAATGCCATGCCATGCCATTAATGTTTAACATAAAAAATAATATTTCAATTAAGGAAATTAAATTTAACACTTCTCCTTAATATGCTTTTTATTTAAGCCAATGCTCTAAATTATGAAAATTTAAAATATAATTTCATGAATATAATTACAAACATGAAAATAGGCTTTAACACTTAAAAGATTAATTAAAATACTATGCACTACAGATAGATGAAATTTTTTGGAGTTTTCCCTTTCTACTTCTTAACTGTAAGATTTAAGAAAAAAGAAAACTAGCTTTTATTTTTATTTAACTTTGTAATGTGTGACTTCTGTGTCTCTCTAAACAGTAGTCAACCTCATGAAAGCGAACATGTATTATATTCATTATATATCCAGCAATTAACTTTATGTCTTACATATAAGACAAAACGGGAAATAGGAAAACAAAAAGGAAAGAGGAAAAACAATAGGAAAGTAGGTCCCATTGTGAACTTAATGGAAAGAACATTAGCCCTAATTTCAGTTCAGCCATGATTTCTATGCCAGGTACTCTGTTAGGATCTAAAGTCTTATAATCTGCTACTTGAAAGGTTGCTTAATCTAAATATCAGTTTCATTATCTGAAAATGGGGATGGATAATGGACTAATGAGAAAATTTAATGAAGCAAACTATAGAAATCATTGTAAATTTCATAAAAACTATAAAAATATACACAAAGATAATAATGATGAACTAGCTACAATTCTGCAAACATGATAATGAAAAAGAAACTAGTAGTTCAAAAGATAAAAGTAAATTTTCCAAGTTCTTATAAAAGAACAACAAAATAGAAAACAACATCCTAGAAAGAGGTGTCTGAAATAAACTTTCATCTTGCCTTTCTCAAACAATTATTATATACTTAAGAGGGAAGTAATTAGAGACAAAAGTTGAATTCTTACTGTCAATCATCTCATGGTACAATAAGGAAGATGATCCAGTAAAGTGTATAACAGTTGAGGGTAATAAATCCTATACTACTGTGGAAATATTGATCATGAAGTTTCTTTCAGTCCTAAGAGCTTTGATTCCACTGACAAACACTTTCCATCAGGAATATTGTGAAAGTAGATGTGGAAGCAGATCTAGCCATGGGTATTTTATTTAAAAAAAAAATAAATTTAATTTGGGAGAGGAAGAATCTGACATAAAAGTAAAGATAAAACCTTCAAAGAAACTGAATCAGGGTAAAAAGAAAAGAATAAATTAAAAAAAAATAGAACAAAGACAGGAGGAAAAAAAGGGAGGGAGAAAGAGAAGGAAGAAGAAAAAGAAAGAAGAAAACTTGAGCATCCTGCCTTACTTTAGAGTTACCTTCAGGCTAGAAGGTTTAGAGAATTTCTTCAAAGGCATATGAATCACTAGAAAATACAAGCATTGCTTATTCTTTATGGGGGCTATAATGTGTGAAAGACTAAAACAATTTGTTCTAAATTCTGGAATTTCAGTATACTGCTTCTTATCTCAGCCTCGTTTAATCTTCCGATTTATTGAACACAAATCAAATTCTCAAAATTTAAAAAGACTTCAAAATATAAAGTAAAGATTTTTTATTTTTTTTAAGATTTTATTTATTTATTTGACAGAGAGAAACACAGCTAGAGAGGGAACACAAGCAGAAGGACTGAGAGAGGGAGAAGCAGGCTTCCTGCTGAGCAGAAAGCCCGATGTGGGGCTCCATCCCGGGTCTCCAGGATCATGACCTGAGCTGAAGGCATTCGCTTAACCAACTGAGCCACCCAGGCACCCCTAAAGATTTTTTATCATAAGAGAATTAAGTCTTCAATATTTTCTTTTTAATCTATAATCCTCCATAATTTTATAAAATATTAATAATAAAATATATAATTAAATTTATAAATCCCCAGCTAGACAAAATTGCTCATCTTCATACACTTCTGAATAGAATCTTCCCTACCCCTATCCTAATCTATAATTGTTAAAAATCAGGGGCACCTTGGTGGCTCAATCGGTTAAGCTTCTGCCTTCAGCTCAGGTCATGATCTCAGAGTCCTGGGATTGAACCTCTCGTTGGGCTCCCTGCTTAGCAGGGAGCCTGCTCTTCTCCCTCTTCCTCTGTTGTATTTCTTGTGTTCTCTCTCTCTCTCAAATAAATAAATAAAACCTTAAAAAAAAAAACAACTTAAGATTTGGTTTAAATTCTGCATGCTTCACATAAATCTCCCCTCCCCAGCCAGAATCAATCTTTCACATTTCTGCAACCTCAGAACACTCAGATTGTTCTGTTCTATATTATCTACCAATACGTTTTTCCATTCAATTAGATTAAAACTCTATGTCTTATAACTCCCAGTACTTACCAAGTGCTTTGTATATCAAATCTTTAAAGAATGTTTATTCAATTGAATAATGTGTCTTATTTCTCTTAATCTAACAATATTTCATACTTTCTTTCAAATTTACCAATATACACTATTTTTCTATGCCTAAATATTACAAAGCATTTTGTAACTTTATTGCATTTCAAGTATAATCTCAGCTACTTTCATAATTCTATACCAATTTAAAATTTCCGCCTATTGTACTATCTTTGTAAGAAAAAACTGTTAAGCAAAGAAACTTTACATCCAGGTACTCAATCAGTTGAGTTTTACTCAAGCAGTTTTCAAAGACACATAAGAACGTGTTAACCATAACCAAGATAAGATCAGTTTGAGTTAAAAACTCAAATTTAGGGCGCCTGGGTGGCTCAGTTGGTTAAGCGACTGCCTTCGGCTCAGGTCATGATCCAGGAGACCAGGGATCGAGCCCCGCATCGGGCTCCCTGCTCGGCGGGAAGCCTGCTTCTCCCTCTCTCACTCCCCCTGCTTGTGTTCCCTCTCTGGCTGTGTTTCTCTCTGTCAAAGAAATAAAATCTTAAAAAAAAAAAAAAAAACCTCAAATTTAATTTGTTAAAGAATTGCAAAAGTGAATTTTCCCCCTTCTGTTGTTATGAATGTATGAGGTTGCTCTTATGATAAAAAAAGAAACCTGAGCAAACCCTTTTTTAAAATAAAGTACAGTTGGAAAGTACTTTATACAACAATGTGAATGTACTCAGTGTCACTGAATTGTATACTAAAAATCATTAAAGTGGTAAATTTGTATTAAGTATATTTTACTGCAATGAATAACCACCACATCCTCCTATTTAATAATTTGTTTATATTAAAAGAACTTCCATGGGACCCGGCACAGTATATTATACACATCAAAATAAACTGACCCAAACATGTATAGAATTTAACTTGTTTCTTATAAAGTAGGTAATTTGAAAAGTAAATATTCAAAACATATGATAGACTTCAATGCATAAAGATAAGTATTCCTCAGCCCTACCTCATAGGTGAGATCTCTTAAGGCATGAGACTCTATTGGTAATCTTTTTACTTATAGCTATAAGGGAGGAGAAAGCTCCTTCTGAAATATTAATAATAGTTACTAGTAATTACATGCTTGCTATGTAATAGGAGCTGTGGTAGACCTTTCATGTATAATATCTCTAACCTTAGTCCCATGAAAAGCAGTGAAATAACCCCTATTCTACTCCCCAAGTCCTCATAATCACAAGCATTAGAGCTTTGAAACTCTTTTTTAAATCTAATTATGGTAAATATGTCACATCCATAGGACTGTCTTCATAACAGTCTTCAGAAAATCCAAGCAACTATTTCTTTTTACTTAAATTTATTTTATTTGTTTAGTGTTCCAAGATTCATTGCCCATGCCAAACAACTATTTTTATGGTCCATCCTTTATTATTGATATAGAATAAGAATTAATTTAAGGGAGAGTTCCTTATAAATTAGGCCAAGGCATTCTGCGGGTAGATCCTCTTTTTAAAAATTACCTGCTGTATAGGAAGAATGATGAGTAATATGCTCTGACCTTTAAAACTGAGAGAATTCGGGCGCCTGGGTGGCTCAGTGAATTAATGCCTCTACTTTCGGCTCAGGTCATGATCTCAGGGTCCTGGGATTGAGGCCCGCATCTGGCTCTCTGCTCAGCAGGGAGCCTGCTTCCTCCTCTCTCTCTGCCTGCCTCTCTGCCTACTTGTGATCTCGCTCTGTGTCAAATAAATAAATAAAATCTTAAAAAAAAAAAACCTATAAAAAAAAATAAAGCTGAGAGAATTCATAGAAATAAAGTCATTTGTTCGGTTCCAGACTCACAATATGCTCTCAGTATGTGTAAATTGAGGGCATAAATAAATGAATAAGCGAACGCATTAGGAAACAGATAATATCTTTCATATTTGAGATGTATGAAAGATAATGAGCCACCTGGGTGGCTCAGTCAGTTAAGCATCTGACTTGGGTACAGGTTATGATCCCAGGGTCCTAGGACAGAGTTCACCCCTGGGCTCTATGCTCAGCAGGGAGTCTATTTCTCCCTCTCCCTCTGCCCCTCCTCCCACTCGTGCTCTCTCTCTCTCAAATAAATAAATAAAATCTTTGAAAACTGATAACAATTACTCTAATCTTTACTCTTCTTTCATCATCCTTTAACAGCAAATAAAATTGCTAAAATATCTAAAAAATATTTTACATTCTTTGTTTTTTTACAGTTAATGCCTTTCCTTCTCTTTATAGTTCTCCTTTTATTTATAATGAGCAATCCACAGAGTATTTCATTTGCAGAACAACAGAATATCCGAAGTTATTTTAGTGATTACAATATGCCAAAAGAGGAAACATCTGAAAGCCAAATGAGGCTACATGACATATTCAAGATCATGCAGAGAGTCAGAACAAAATCTCAAATCTCCTAACTATTCCTTTAATTCTTCAGTGGGTTTTGCCTCTTAGATTTTGTCAACAAAATTTGTATATTCTCTAAATCAGGAACCACAATACATATATGTATATCCCATATAGTACTTGGCAAAGTGCTAGAAAGTTACTCAGTCTAAATACATACTTGATGATTATTAACATTCAAGTAGCCACAGAATAGAAACTACGAATAGTATTCTGATGTCCATGCAGCATATCACAAGGCATTCATTATAGAAGACATCACAAGAGTAACACATTAAAATATTCCATTTTATTGGTTAGTGCTTTTGATTTCCACTTCTAGAAATTTTCGAAACCTAACATAGACTTTTATAACACCATCTTAATGTTGATCATTTAGTCTCTGCACTTAGACTCCTAAGTGCAGCTCTTGCTAACAAAATAAAAGATAAAACCCTCTTTGGAACCATTTTATTATGGCCTAAAATGCTTTGAAATGTTTCTGTTCAAAGAGAAGCTTTTGTTAATGTTGACGGTGTAGTTCCTTTGAAGACTCCCCATAAGGAAAATCTATGGAAAAACTTTCAGAAGTTGATAGGTGGACAGAGCCACAACTTTACATGAACTATAGTTACTGACTTTATCCCTGAACAATGTAACGATAGAAGGGAAAGCCTAAAACATTTGGAACTTAATTCTTTTACTAGAAAAATACCTTTTGCTAGAAAAGTTAAGATTATAGGAATCTGAAATGCATATTGCAAAAAAAAAAAACAAACAGTTTACATAATATATGATTCCAACTATATGATATTTTAGAAAAGGCAAAACTGGGGCACCTGGGTGGCTCAGTTGGTTAAGCAACTGCCTTCAGCTCAGATCATGATCCAGGAGACCCGGATGGAGCCCCACATCGGGCTCCCTGCTCATCAGGAGGCCGGCTTCTCCCTCTCTCACTCCCCCTGCTTGTGTTCCCTCTCTCGCTGTGTTTCTCTCTGTCAAATAAATAAATAAAATCTTAAAAAAAAAAAAAGGCAAAACTAAATATAGTAAAAATATGTGTGGTTCTCTGAATTTGGGGGGAGGGGTAAAGAGAGATAAAGAGAGGAGCAGAGAGAATTTTTAGGGCAGTGAAACAATCCTGTTTGATACTGTAAAGGTGAATATGTGGCATCACGCATCTGCCAAAACTCAAAACTATAGAACATAAAGAGTGAATTCTAATGTAAACTAAACTTTAGATAATAATAATGTATCAAAGGGCACCTGAGTGGTTTAGTTGGTTAAGTGTCCATCTTCAGGTCACATCATGACCTCAGGGTCCTGGGATTAAGTCCCATGTTGGGATCCCTGCTCGCTGGGGAGTCTGCTTCTTCGCAGCAGAAGTCTTCTTCCTCCCCCTGCTCATGCTTTCTCTTTCTCTCTCTCTTAAATAAAAACTTCTTTTAAAAAATAAATAAAAATGATAATGTATCGATGTTGGTTCAATAATTGTAGCATGTACCACACCAGGGCAAAATGTTTATTAAATAATAGAGGTTATTAGGGAGATGGAGGGAGTAGTATAGGGGAACTCTGTACATTCTATTACATTTTTCTGTAAATGTAAAACTACTTTTAAGAATGAAGTTCTTGGGTGCCTGGGTGGCTCAGTGGGTTAAAGCCTCTGCTTTCGCCTTGGGTCATGATCCCGGGATCCTGGGATCGAGGCCCGCATCAGGCTCTCTGCTCAGCAGGGAGCCTGCTTCCTCCTCTCTCTCTGCCTGCCTCTCTGCGTACTTGTGGTCTCTCTCTCTCTTTGTCAAATAAATAAATAAAATTTAAAAAAAAAAAAAAAAGAATGAAGTTCTTGCAGCACCTGGGTGGCTCAGAGGGTTAAGCCTCTGCCTTCAGTTCAGGTCATAATCTCCGAGTCCTGGGATCAAGCCCCACATCAGGCTCTCTCCTCAGCAGGGAGCCTGCTTCCCCCTCTCTCTCTGCCTGCCGCTCTGCCTACCTGTGATCTCTCTCTCTGTCAAATAAATAAATAAAATCTTAAAAAAAACATTTAAGAAAAAGAATGAAGTTCTTAAAGTTACGATTATAAAAATGTTAATGGTTCATAAAACTATGCTTTCTCGTTTCTTAACAAGAGTTTTAATCTAGCATAAGAGCATTAACATCTCTTCAGATAAACATATATTCAGCTCTATATAACTTATAGCATTGTATATTGATGAATCGGTGGTGATGTTACATTTTATTTCTTTGTAACCAACTCCACACAGCTCTTTCTTTGTATAGCGCACCTTTGAAAATATTCTTAGATTCAACTCCAACTCTGTGGCATTCTAATCAAAATATCCATACCTTAAGAAATTTCTTTTCTGTCAGAAAAAAATTTGTTGTGAAATAAAAGGTTCAAAAGACATGTGAATTAGTCAATTTTTAGAGAAATAAATCAGTATGTACCACAAAATTACACATTAATTTATATATTACTCTGGCACATACCAATTAAAACTTTCTGTCAATAACTTTGTAGTTGGCCATATCCAAAAAAGGAGATTTGGGCGCCAGGGTGGCTCAGTGGGCTAAAGCCTCTGCCTTCAGCTCGGGTCATGATCTCAGGGTCCTGAGATCAAGGCCCACATTGGGCTCTCTGCTCAGCAGGGAGCCTGCTTCCTCCTCTCTCTCTGCCTGCCTCTCTGCCTACTTGTGATCTCTCTCTGTCAAATAAATAAATAAAATATTTTTTAAAAAGGAAATTTGATATGTGCAGAGGAATTTTGTGAAGTATATAAAATATTTGAGCAAGATGTTACTAAAGTGATTAGAAAATGAAGTGCCAACTTTAAGACTCTGATCAACCCAGCCAGCTATGAAAGAATTATTTATTTGCCCCATTGCAAATAAGCAACCTCCAAATTTTGGTTATTGAAACTAAGTCCATATGTCTCAACTTGTCCTACTCATAAAGACCCTTGGTGGCTAATAATTATGATGGCAATAATGATGAGAATAATCATTCCAATTATAGCATTTAGAATAGCAGTAGATTTGCAAGGTATTATTTTGTGAAGCAAACTTTAAAAGGCAAGAAAAAATAAATTTGCAAAATATTCATTTTTGCCTGTAGCAGAAAGTATGGATAAATCATTTTGTAAAGTTTTATTGAAAATCAGTATTATCAAGAAAAAGTGAGTAAATATTAAAAGGCATTTATAAAAGCATTGTGAGGAAAAAGTTGGGTTCTACTTTGAAGCTGGTCTCAATACTGAGGGAGAGAATAAATAAGAAAGACCCAAAGACAAAAAATATGCCAATAAGCCCCACTGAATTTAGTTATATTTTCTCCTGCAAACAAACAAACAAAAAAGCTGTAAACTTCGTAAAGGCGTGTGGGTGGCTCAGTCGTTGAGCGTTCGCCTTCAGCTAGGGTCATGATCCTAGAGTCCTGGGATTGAGCCCTGCATCAGGCTCCCTGTTCAGCAGAGGTCTGCTTCTCCTTCTCTCATTCCCCCTGCTGTGTTCCCTCTCTAGCTGTGTTTCTGTCAAATAAATAAATAAAATCTTATTTTTATAAAAAGCTATAAACTTAGTAGATTTATCAATAAAACCAAACATAAGAAATCATAAAATAAATGTTGTATTAATATTTGTCATATAAACAATAAGCCATTTTTAATACAAAACACTGATCAAATCCTTTAGACACTGACTATTAAAGAATTTTCTAAGGTGATGTTTATGCATATGCTTAGAAAAGTAAAGGGATAAATAATATAGACAGGGATAGTAAATGTTTTATAAGTGAATTTTAAAGAAAGCATCATTGCTATTCATAAGACATAAAACTGTTCAAATAGTTGGGGGGAGCATTATAGAGGCTGTAGTTTAAGGATAGATAAGATTGAAAAAGGTATAAAAGGAGAGCTCTTAGGACAGGAAAGACTATGAACAGAATAGAAAAATATTAGTTGGTAGAATATGAAGCATTAATAGAATAGCTAAGTTCTAGGGAAGTTCTGGGGTGGTCATCTGAAAAGATCACATCATGGAGGCTCAAAAGAGAGGAAAAGGATGAATAGGTCAGAAAACGCCTAAGGAGAAGAAGGCAACAGGCTTGATAACGGGGAAGTGGGGCTGAGTGGCTCAGTCAGTTAACTGTTGGACCCTTGATTTCAGCTCAGGTCATAATCTCAGGGTCATGAGAACTAGGCACCTGTTGGGCTCTGTGCCAGCAATGATCTACTTAAGATTCTCTCTCTCCCTCTCTTTCCCCCTCTATCTTTCCACCTTCCCCCTCTGCCCCCCCACACATACACTTTGCTCAAATATGCATTCACATGAACTCTCTCAAGAAAAAAAAAGATTTTGTTAACAGGGAATAAATGTTGGGCAGGAGAGTGAATGAAGACTGATAAGACTTTAGATATAGTGAGTTAAAGTTATTGACCCATAACAATATGGAAATTAGAGCAGTATACTATAACAGTTAAGACATTTGACCTTGAGGCCAACTGCCTGGGTTTGAATTCAGATTCTGTCAGTTAGTATTCTATGATTATAGACAAGTTGTTTAAATTCACAGTATAAAAGAATGATGAAATAATATCTTACTATGAGGATAAGGATGAATGATTTAAAATAGATAAAGAGCCTAGACTATCTCCTACTTGAGGCATATGGATAGTGCAGTTGGTTAAGGACAGACTCTTGGTTTCAGCTCAGATCATGGGCTCAGGTCATGATCTCAAGGTCATGAGATCATGCCCTAAGTAGGGCTCCGCACACAGAGCAGTCTGCTTGAGATTTCTCCCTCTGCCCTTACCCCCCTCTCTCTCTAATAAATAAATAAATAAATAAATCTTTAAAAAAAATATGTCCTTATACCATGCATTTAATGAATATTAAGTTTTTTAAATTATTGTTATACAACTGAAATTTCAATTTAAGAAAGACATAATTTGGTACCAAAACCATAGATTTTGTATGGTAGATGATGCCATGAAAATTGAAGAGGTTTATAAGGAATATAAAGCAGAAGTAAAGAGCAAAAGGCCATGGACTAAACTGGAGTTCATGTCTATCTCAGAATCAGAAAGCAAAGAATTAGTATGGTCAGAGAAATAACAGGTGGTATATCAACACAAATGAAGTTTTCAAGGATAAAAGGCTGCTAGCAATCCAAAAACAAACTTAAAAAAAAAATGCAAACTGAAAAAATGTCAAAATCTTCAGTGACTCTTAAGTGTCCTTCCTGGGGGTGCCTGGGTGGCTTAGTCAGTTAAGCATCTGACTTCCAAGTCAACTCATGTCATTATCTTGGAGTCTTGGAATTGAGCCCTGCATCAGGCTCCCTGCTCAGCAGGGAGTCTCCTTGTTCTTCTACCTGTCCCCCTGTTCATGATCTCTCTCTCTTTCTTTCTATATCTCAAATAACTGGGTAAAATCTTTAAAAAAAAAAAAAAAAAAAAAAAAAAAAAAAAAAAAAAAAAAAAAAAAAAAAAAAAAAAAAAAAAGAAAGAGAGAGAGAGAGAGAGAGAGAGAGAGAGAGAAAGAAAGAAAGAAAGAAAGAAAGAAAGAAAGAAAGAAAGAAAGAAAGAAAGAAAGAAAAAAGGAAAGAAAGAAAGAAAGAAAAAGAAAAAAGTGTTCTTTCTGGTCAAAGGAAGCAGAGCAGGGTAAAGAAAGATAAGAGCTCTGAGGAGAGAAGAAAGTATGTGTATAAACATACAGTTAGAAGCTTACTAAAGAAATGAGTAGAAATTAAGCTACTGGATGTAGAGCAGTGAAATGCAGGAGAAACTGGAATGGCAATTAGCCAGGCACCAGAATCAATCACAAAGACTTTTTAGGATTATGTAATTAAGCATGTTATAAAACTATATTTACTAAAATATAAATGTAAGTGTTATATTAAAATAGTATTAAGAACGTTTTAAAGTTAAAAGTCAGAATTTCTAAAATTGCTTTAAAATTACCATAAATTTGGTCAAAATGCCAAATTCACGAAATGTATTTGACTTTTCAAGTTTCAGTTTCTTTAGCATTAAAATATTTTTCTCCTTTTAATCTTAATTTTTAAAAAGATTTTATTTATTTTGGGACGCCTGGGTGGCTCAGTTGGTTAAGCAACTGCCTTCCGCTGAGGTCATGATCGCGGAGAGCCGGAATCGAGCCCGCATCAGGCTCCCTGCTGGGCGGGAAGCCTGCTTCTCCCTCTCTCACTCCCCCTGCTTGTGTTCCCTTTCTTGCTGTGTTTCTCTCTGTCAAATAAATAAAATCTTTTAAAAAAAGAAATTAAAAAAAAAGATTTTATTTATTTGAGACAGAGAGAGAGAAAAAAGAAACATAAGCAGGGAGGAGGGGTAAAGGGAGAGAAGAAAAGCAGACTCCCCACTGAGCAGGAAGCCCAACATAGAGCTCCATCCCAGGACCCTGAGACCATGGCCTGAGCCAAAGACAGAAGCCTAACTGACCTGAGCTACCCAGGTACCCCTAAGTCTTAAAATTTTTAACATGTTGAAATTTATAAATTATTGAATTCATTAAGAATGCTGTAAAAAGTATGCTTTTTGTTGTTATAAAATAAACTAAAAATACTTTATATGCTTATTAATAATAACATATTATTCTTTCATGGAAATATATAGAGGAAAGGAATTGTTGACCATTTTTTCCTCCATTGAGGGAAATTGGATAACTAAGTGTCAACAAGGGGTGAAGGTACTTATATTCATTATTTTTGTTTTCATCCTTTGCATTTTATACCATGTCTAGACATTAACTTTTCAAAAATAAATAATGTTTTAAAAAGTAAAATAAATAAAAAATTTAAAAATCAAAAAATTAAGCTTAAAGATTGTTTAAAGGGAAAATATAAAAGTAAAAAGACAAAATAAATTAAAAAGTAAGTAAATTGGAAATTTTTAAAAAATATTTTATGTATTTATTTGAGAGAGGTCACAAGTAGGCAGAGATGCATGCAGAGAGACAGAAAAGTAAGCAGGCTCCCTGCTTAGCAGAGAGCCCGACTCAGGCCTGGATCCCAGGACCCTGAGATCATGACCTGAGCCAAAGGCAGAGGCTTAACCCACTGAGCCACCCAGGCATCGGTAAATAGGAAATTTTGATTAATTATACTGACTTTATATAGATCTTAAATGGAATCAGACATAAGATGGAATTTTGAGACGTATTTTTATAATTTAGTTTTCAAGATTATACATCCATGTTTTAGTTTATTTAACTGATTTTTCTCTTCATTAAAATAAAAATAGAAAACCATTTAAAATTCTGACAAGATATGTCTAAATTTCTGGAGAAAGATACATAGTTATTGTTCTAGACCCTGCTTTGTTTTCACATATTTGGATCTAGGAGACACTGCAACAAAGAATAACAAGGAGACCTTTAAAGTCTAAGAGGACAAATAGCCATATGCCTCAAGAAGAAAAGTTTAATTAGTGCAATACATTTAAGATATACTTAACTCTAGTTGACATTGTTCACTCTTGTTTTCAACTAACATTCTTTTTTTTTTTTTTTTTTTTTTTCAACTAACATTCTTTAAGTCAAGCACCTACGCACTAGGGTATGGTAACAAACAAAACAGGAAATGCTTTTGCCCTCAAAGAGATTAAAATCTAGTGGGAAAGACAGACAATAAATAAGATAAATACATAAAAGAGTATGTTGACTGCAAAGTAGTAAGGAAGAAAAGATACAAGTAGGGAAGGGGCATATGAATGTTAGCAGGATGAAAAAGCTACACAAAAAAGGTGACATTTAGGTAAAGTTCAAGGAAGCGCGTATAGAGCAAGCTATACAGATAACTTACAGACAAACATGTCAGGAAAAGCAAGTGAAAAGTACCTGGGGCAGGAATATTCTTAATGTATCCAAGAAACAGCAAAGTCAGTGTGGTTTCAATAGAATGAACAAAGGGAAAATAGTAGAGAGGGCCTTAGGGAAGTAAGGGAGATCATTGTCAGATCATTACACATAAAAGTAAGAATTTTTTTTTCTCTGAGTTAGATGAAAAGCCTATAGAAGGTTTTGAACAGAGCTGTGATGTTATGACATATTTTAAAGAATCATTCTAGCTAATGTGTTCATAATAGACTGAAGGGCACCAAGTACTAAAACGGGGAGACCTATTAGGACTCCACAGCAATCATCCTGGCAAGGATGCCAACAGGATTTGTTCATGGGTCAGCAACAGGTTATGAAAAAAAAAAGAAATGCCAAGGATTACTCAAAGATTTCTAAGGCTGAGTAACTGAATGGAGTGATCATTCACTAAAATGAAAGGCCCTGGAGGGAGAGTTTGGGGGGAAATATCAGAAGCTCAATTCGGGGCATGTTAAGTTTGAGATACTTTTTAGACATCACAGTAGAGATGCTGAATAGACAGTTATAAGTCAAGTTCACAGAAAAAGTCCCAATATGTCTCTTTTTAAAAAAAGACTAATTTTGTTTGTTTGTTTATTTGTTTAAAGAGAGAGAGAGAGAACATGAGCAGGGGGAAGGGCAGAGGAAAGAATCTCAAGCAGACTCTATGCTAAGCACAGAGCCCAACTCGGGGCTCAATCCCATGACCCTGAGATCATGACCTAAGACAAACCCCAAGAGTCAGTCTCTCTAAGTCATCCTGGCATACCATCTGGATAGTTCTCTTCTTTTTTTTTTAATATTTTATTTATTTGACAGAGAGAAACACAGCCAGAGAGGGAACACAAGCAGAGGGACTGAGAGAGGGAGAAGCAGGCTTCCTGCCGAGCAGGGAGCCCGATGTGGGACTCGATCCCGGGTCTCCAGGATCATGACCTGAGCCGAAGGCAGTCGCTTAACCAACTGAGCCACCCAGACGCCCCTGGATGGTTCCCTTCTAAAAAAAAATTACATGTACTCCAAAACTGCAAAAATTCATAAAATTACAGAAATATTATAATCATAGAGACTTTAGATAATGAGTTTATTCTTTTGCCCATAGCCTGGATACGTGGAATAGTTTAGTGTCCATTTCTTTTGAATTTGCTATTATAGCATGTGCTTGTGCTTTAAAAAACAAACAAACAAAACCCACCACCACCGCCACCAACAAAACACACGAAATAGGAATACCTGGCAAGGATAGTCTCAAACAATGACATATTTTATAACAAAGTGAAGAAAATATGATTTGGAACCCTTCTGACATCTTTTAGTCCTCTCAGCCTAAAAGATACTTTTTTTAGTAGGATACACTGTCACAAACTATTATGCCTATGTATGAGTGTATTGTCTGTCTTATTAAAAAAATTTCCCAAAACGATGTCTGACTCTATATTATTTCATGTGGCAATGTAGATGGAACTAAAGATCAACTTCTCTACATATTTTGTTTTACATTTTGTTAACTAAATAAGGTTAAATGGGTATTAACTCAGTTTCTTTTTTTTTTTTACTATCAACAGAAATTTTTCAAAGCTTGTTACTTTAAACTGAAGTAGCACAGAGATTTATTCTAAGGTTAAATAAAAGCAAATATTTTTTAAACAGTTTTCAGCCTTTGAATATTTTTCTTCTGATCTGAAACCATTCAACTTTTACATTTTAGGAACAGAGATGAAGAGAACAAGGTGGAAGGAGAATGGATTTAAATTTAAAATGTCTGCTACCACAGCCCCCAGGGCAGCCTCTCCAAACATGGCTTTAAAGGCACAAAAATATAAGAGCTAAAATGTTACCTCCCTCCTATCCTCCAGCTTTCTAATTCCAAAGACAAGAAGTCACAGAAGCAGGCAGGAAGGGTAAGGTGATATCTGCTTCTGTGTGTGTATATGTGTTGGGATAGGAAGTACTGGGAGAAGGGGTGCTCAACTAATAACACTAGCAGGAGAGATTTTGCATTTGAAGAGATGTAGTCTTTCCCCACTTTTTAACATAAGGGTGAGGAGTTTAAACTTATACGTAGTTAGGAGTATGACAGAAACAGTAGTGGTTGTAAGCTTTGTGAAACCGAATAAAAGAAACCTCACTTAAAATAGAGTCGGTGGAGTGCCTGGGTACTCAGTCGGCTAAGTGACCCACTGGGTTCCTGCTCAGGCCATGCTTTCTTGAGTTATGGGATCTGGCCCCACAGCAAGCTCCATGTTCAGCAGGAATCTGCTTGAGATTCTCTCTTTCTGCCACTTCGCCCAAGTGCATTCTCCCCCAACCCCATAAAAGAAATAAATAAATCTTAAAAAAAAAAAAAAAAAAAATGGAGTCAGGAGGCCAGAAGGGAAAGATCTATGCCCTATTCCTGGTTATCAATTGCAAACCTCAACAGGAAGAGCATATCTTGCATTCTTAATAGAAAGAAGCCTATACTTTATTACCCCTGTAGGAGGAAGAAAGATTTCTCCTTGCCTGGCAACAGCCCAGCCAAAAAGAGACATACACAGCTTGGCAGTGAAAAACCACTACACTTTGAACTCCTAGTAATTCCAATGTACTTTTTGTTTATAACCCCTCCCAATTGCTGTCTTTTTTCTATAAATGTTTCCTGTCTTTGTTCTCCAGGCTTACCTATAATTTTTTCATATCATGCATATCTTGAATTGCAATTCTCTACTAGTCCCCGCAAAAAACACTTTGTTGTTAATAGTTTCTATACCATTTATTAAAGAAAGCATATATAAAAGGCTCATAAATATTAGGAATAAGACTGAAAGCACATAAGTTTACCTTGAGAAAGAGATATGAAAACAATATTCAATACTCATAAACAATAGCAGGAAATAGGGGAAAGGACCATGGTTTTCCAGACAAATCTTGATTGTGATGAGGTTTGCTTTGAATAAAGATGAAATTAAAAAATCCAAATGGGGCTTATAATAGTAATAAAAATAAAAGAGATAGATGAGGACCCTTTTAGAAAAAAAGTAAAAGAAACATCTTCATAAGACTCAAAGGAGCAGGCATATTCCTGGAAATACTCTAATTCATGATCCTCCAAAAAAAAATTCCAAGAAAAAGTCAACCATTCTAATGATCTCATGAGTTACTGTTATCCTGTTTTCAGAATTTGAGATATTTTTAGTGTGTTTCAGAACCCTAGCTTGTAATAGGATGATTTAATCCACTCACATATGTTTTGTGAATTGATATATTTAGTCTTCCCTCTGTATTGTATGCTTTCTGCTTTTTAATGTTTTCTTGATACCTCCTTCCCTTACTTTTTGTTACATAGCTCATTTTATTCTTACTTTTTGTATAGTGTTTTAAAAAATATTATTCAACTGATTGCCACCTTTAAATTGTGTATAATCTACATTTCTTTACCAATCTCAAGCACAGAAAATAAGTTCCATAATGCAGGCTCTTTTACATGTCTCTTTTACATGTCTTCTGTATTCTATCTCTGAACTTAACACAATGGTAGTATTAAAATGTATCTGTTTTATGAGTGAATAAATTATTAGATATTAACTACATGATCATAATTCTGCTCTGGGACCAACGATAGACTCTAGGGAATGAAATAAAAATTACAAAGTGAATATAGAAAAAAGTAGGGAAAAAAAAAGTAGGAAAGAATTCTTCAGAGAGTGCCTCTGTCCCAATCCTGGCACTAATTTTGTATTCTTAAAAACTTAACTATCAAAAAAAAACCTTACCTATCCTCTTTACACCTCTATTTTTCACTTGATAAATTAAGGGAAGTGAATTAGAATAGTGACCTTTTTTATGAATTACAGATCCTTTTGAGAAACTCATATAGGCTATCACTCTTCTCCATAAAAGCTTTATACATATCATGAAATATAATAAGTTGACATGTTTTATGAGATCATAAAAAGCTTTTAATGTATATATTGTAATAATAGGAAAACATCAATGAAATATTTATAACATTTAAAGGCAATTATATAACCCCCACAACACACACACACACACACACACACACACACACACACACACACTAAACACTCTGCATACTTCATAATAAATTCAGCTCAAAACTCTTAACCCAGGAGAAAGCATTTAACCAAAGTAAGAGACAAAAGATTTATAAATCTAGTGAAATGTTTTGAAATAGTAAAGTCCAGTGTCTTCTTTTAAGTTCTCATAACATTTACTTCAGATAGGGATGAAGTTGTTTAAGCTTAGCTTTTCTTGACAAACCAATTCTGATTGGTCGACTGCATGTCTTAAGAGGTAGTACTCTTGAAATTCCATGTGAAAAATTGCTACCTAAAATATAAGACAATAAAAGCACGTGAGGAAATAAAAATTACTTGCAGTTTCTAAGCTTAAAAAGTTTTACTTCTCATTATTAACTAGCAAGATTAACTGAGTCACTGAGCTAAGTGTTTTGAATGCATTAGTTTATTTATCCTATCTCCATTTTTAAAATGTGAAACATCAGCACAACAAAAGTTAAGTAATTTGCCCACATAAAATAACAACTAAATAAAATCAGCATTCCTGTCAGGCAGTTTGACTTAACATTAAAACTATACAGTTAACATGATGCTGTGGCTTTAAAAACCAAGTCATTTTCCTATCAGAAGCTTAACAGTAAGTTATACTCTTAATGATTTCAGTTGGCTTCTAATAGAGATTATCATCAATAATGGTGCACAAATACATTTCATCTATTATGTATAATTGGAGGGCTCTGATTTTGAAATTTTTATTTGACATCATACTATCATATTCAGAAAAGTTCAAAACATTTCATGGACAATGATTGGTTGACCAGATAGGTAGGATCAGCTATTCTTGATAATGAAATACAAAAATATCTCTAATTAATTAATTGTTAAAAATAAACAGTGAGGTACATATGGAAAGCTAGAAATGTATCAAGCTTTAAGTGAGTTTTAATCGCTTAGTATGATCTTAATATAATAACACATTTTACTAAAGATGGTATAATCAGCCTAATAATAATTCTAACAAAAGATGAATGGCATGATTTCTACTAAGCTAAACCAAATAGAATCTATATAAATATTAATGAAATAAAATATAAAATAGAACTATATATAAACTGTGAAAAAACTACTTACCACAAAAATACCTATAAATCAATTTATGATATTTTGTTCAATGCTAAAAGTATGAAGTTAATTATAAAAATAAGAGAAAAAGCATATTTCTAGTTTTTTCAGTTTTTAGAGAAAAGGGGATTGTCCAAATCAAACAAAATTGTTGGATTTTGACTAGGTTTGTTTATAAATTAGATAATTTCAGAAATTTATGCTAAGTGAACTTCTTCATTATGAGATTATTATTTCAGAACAAAACCATGATTAGTCTATTTGATTACTTTTTCAAAAAATAGCTTTCCTCTTTCATGGTCTAATATGACAGATACTTCTGGTAATTTTGCAATGGGTAGGAAATCACCAAACCAATTTGTATCAACAGCAGGCCCTTTGCAAAGCATATAACCTTAAACAGTCACCAAGTTGTAGCTTTGAGGATACCCTTCTTTGTCTCCTTGGATTTCCTCCTTTTGTGTTATAAATAAGTTGTAATCCCTTTTATTATTACTGTATATCAGATTAACTTATTGCTTTGTACCACTTAACAATTCTAAACATTCAAGCATATTATTAGAAATTATTCATTTTAAATTTCAGTGTTAACTGAACTTAAATTAAGTTAAAAAATTAGTGTTTTAAAAAGCCATAAAATGTATTAGTAATCTTTTAGAAATAATACTAACTCAGATGTTTCCTACATGCTTGCAAATCAAAATATAGTCTGCAGACTAGGAGCATCTACATTTGCCAGGAGCCTGTTGGGAATACAGAATCTTAGGGCCTACCACACAAAGGATCAGAATTCTTGAACAGAACACCCAAGTGGTTTGTATCTACTTTAAAGTTAGGGAAATTTGGTTGTTAAATGATATATAAAGCACCATGTGCCCTAACTGGCTGTCATATTTCACACGTTCAACATAATTTCAAACTACTTGCATTTTCTACACCACAGTGAAAGGAGAAATGGAGTCAGTCAGGATGCATTAGAGATATTATTGGAGGCATCATGATGACAACTGGAGGCATCATGATGACAATGGAGAGGTATCAAAAACATTTCAGCATCTGTGTGGAGCCAACAATTTCCCAAAGCCTTTAAGATCACATTGCATAAGCAGTCACCCACTCTACCTAGGCAGAATTAGTCCACATTTGTTAGCCCCACTTCCCACCATTTCCAAACTTTTTCCTTACACTGAGGATTTTAACAAATCTCAGGAAATAATTCTGCTCTGAAAATCACTCCATTTTTAGGTACTTTGACTGTAAATCCAAGATGACTGTCTTAACATAGTACTAAATAACTCTGGCTGTCCATATTATTTTTCATATTTCATGATACACATTATTTTTCATATTTTGTGACGAGACTCTTTTTCTTGTAAAGACACAGTAGAGTATTATGGGTTCAGATATCCCCAACAAATGTAACATTTCTTTTCCAATTTGTGTAAACACTTCAGTTTTCCTCATATATCCATTTCATTATTACAATTATGACCATGATGACAATATGAGTATTCTAGTCTTCCTCCTTTTTATCTCAAAATACATTCCTAAACCCAATCTCTTCCTTTCTGTTTGTCCTAGAAGAAACTATCTGTATCTTTTCCAGGCTAATTCTACCACTCTGCTTTGAGTCTCATAGAGTATTGTTCTCTCAATTATTCCCTTTGTTGAGGGGAGAAGAGACTACTAAGGGTTTTTGACCTTCCAAGGAATGGGATTAATTTTTAAGATTATCTCGTTATAAACTAAGAAAAGAGAAACAGATACAGTTCTGAAATGACTGAAGAAAGTCATCAGGGATGGCATCCTACTGATGATGAGAGGCCAGGAAAAATATTTTGAGAAACGACACATGACTAAATATGTTTTGGTTAATATATTTCACATAGACCATGAATTACTCTTTCTAGATCTAGTCTTGTGGTGTAATACCAGTAATTTCTGGCCATACGAAAACCTAGTCATTTAGAAAAGTTTCCTAATTTCAACCCTATCCCTATTTCAATCCCATTGGTATTATAAGTTAAAATGGATATTAGACTTAGTGTGTTTTATTCAGGTGTCGTAGACCTTTAGGCAAAGGATAAAGTTATTTGTTTAATTTCTCTTAGTTTTATTTTTTAGTACTAATCAAAAGTTTAAATATCATAGTCCTAGATGATGTTACTATATCTAAGTGATAATTTTTAATTACAAAATGAAATATCCATATAGAGAGCTCCATAATAAAGAATAAAGAACACGGATAAAAAAATATGTATTTGGGAATAACATCTCATCATTGAAAATCTTAGATAATAAAACTTAGATAAATGTCCTTTTTGGTTTTGTCAATTAATGTTACACACATTAGATGTGTATATTAGACAAAAAAAACCCCCACAAACTTGTCTTCATCACATAGTTATTGCAATGGATCACTGCAAATATTGAAATACAGTTTTGTAGAACATATTTTCCAGTAATAGTCTAAGTGGCATTTTAATTTTTAGCTGATTTTTAACTTGGAATTTGCATCAGTAAACTTTTAATAGTTACAAAAGTGATAAATCTTTGTATTAATCTTCTAACACCTGAGGACATTCTCCTCATGCTAAAAATACAAACTGCAATAATCATCTCAGAAGGTATTTTAGGAAATAACCAAAAACCTTACCTCCCTTCAGTAAATAATTAAATTTTTCCTCAAGTTCATCAGAGAAAAAACTAGGCCTTTTAGGTGAAGGTTTTTCACAGTCTGCAAATAAAAATCAGTATGTTACAACAAAAAGCAACTTTTACATAAAATCTTAACACTATAAACAAATTACTTTCTCAAAAATGTTTCCTCCTATTGGCTTCTAATATTTAGATAAATGAAGCAGGTCTCATCAAGTCTTCTTTTAAAAATTTCATCACTTGTGTCCTTCAACTTCAGGATATTATTTAGTGTTTGAACAGCCTTTCATAAGAAAATAATGTACATCAACATCAGGATATTATTTAGTGTTTGAACAGCCTTTCATGGGAAAATAATGTGCATCGGTAAATATTGTCTTACTCTTTACCTCTCTCTCCTTTTTTCAAAAAATTATATATTTGGTCTATACAGAAAAAAAGCAGCATTCTTTTTTAACCATGAGAAAAAAATGTTTTAAAACTAATTTCATACCTTCCTTAGAAGTAGAATAAAATTCCTCTTCCAGTGTTCTTGGACAGCTATATTCATTTGGAACTTCCTGTTCTCCGTGATCCAGTACTGTTTTCCATTTAAATAAACTTTGGTGTCTTTTAGGCATATTAGAACTTATTATAGCATCACAGAGCAAGGAAGACTCACATATTTTGTTGACTGTAACCATTTTCAAATCTTTTTTTATCTCCATTTTTACCTCCTCAATATCATTATTTCCTCTAAAGTAATTTCCTTGCCCATTGTTTGTTTCCACAGCACTTAGAATTTTATTTTCCTTACTAATTTCATGAAACATACGAAGTTCTTCAAGTACTAAATCAAATTTACTCTTCATCTCACAATCCTTCACTATTGTCAGAGCTTCTGTTGATAAATACTCAGCAGTTAAGTCCTGAAAACATTCATTGTTCCCTAGACTCAAATCAGTTTCAAATTGATGATTAACACATTCTGTAGACTCATTCTTTGGATGAAAATGCTTTGAATTAGCCAACTCACTGTTTTGCAAAACACTCTCATATCCATTTCTGTCAGCTACATTATTTTGGTCAACATATTTAGTTTCTTCCACACTTACTTTTTTACACATTAATGAAACCGGTTGCATTGAAAACATGCCATCCATTGAATAAAAATTATTTTTCTCTTCTTTTTCTGGCTTAACATCTTTGTTAACTTGACAACTCTTTGTTAAACTTTGTGCCATGACTTTTACTTCTGCCTTCAAAACTGAGTCATGTTTTTTTCCTTTAATTTCACTAAGCAAGCTCCCAACATTTCGCACTTCAATTATAGTCCTAGGGTTGATTTGTTCAGCGTGTTTTAAGTTGGGGTTTGTTGGTATGGCCTGTCGCCTAATATTGAAGAAATCTTCAAATATGCACTTAAAATTAAAGCTACTGATCTTAGTATGCTCCAGTTTTCTTTCAGTAACTAAATCTTGGTTGTACATCTTTATTTCATAAGATTTGTCATTCATATGTCTATAGTCTTTCTGTATAAATGGAGAGTCAGACTTAACATGTGTTTTAACAGCATTAGAACTACAGCGAGAGCAATTTTCCTCATTTATGAGTTGTTCAGGACAACTCTTATTCTTGTAAATTTCTTTTGGCAAAGAAATTTCATCCACATCATCAAAATCCATTAAAACTGGAATTTTTTCATATGTTTCAAAAATTGAAAAATGTTTTTTAGTTATCAGATGGAAGGAATTGATGGGTTTTTTCTTAGACTCTTCGAAAACTTGGTCAGTTTTAAGTAACTTTTTTTCTAACATAGGTTTCATATCCTCTAATAGTCTTGAAAAAGCTAAAATCCTTGCTAGCTTTACAGTATGATTTTCCTCTATGTTTTTTGAATAATGCAAATGCACTATCCATTTGACAATGCATTTCTTCTCTAATTTAGAATCATTTTCAATTCTCATTAAAGAGTCAAAGTTATTGAGCAAAGAAGCGATGTTGTTTTTCAATATGCTCTTTAGAGGTTCTGAAACATGGGTTTGTAAATATATGCTTAGTATATTCTTTCTATTGACTTTCGTATGCTGAGTTATTAGATTTTGAAGCTTGATTTGCTTTTTATTCTTGAAAATTTCATACTGGGTAAAAATATTATCAACTTTTTTATTTCCTGAAATATTTTCATGAAAACAAAATATTGTCTTAATGAAACTTCTAAAAATATTGCTTAAGTGGAAGTCTTTTTGTGTAGTATAACATCTTAACTCTAGCATGCTACTGTTTTCTCCTTTACCATTTAACCAAAAAAAAATTATTAAAGCCTTCTGGCTACCAATTGTTCCTATCGTGAGAAGTCTTGCTTGTTTTTCATGTGTATTCATGGCTTTTGGATAGTGATAATCGTCTTTGTTTAAAATATCTATTTCTGATAATTGTGGAAAATTCCATTTTTCTTCCATTTTGTTAATATTTTCACTTTGAGTCTTGTAATTATCCATAATCCAACAACTTTCCCTCTTTTTTTCCAAAACGTGTCTAATGTAACAGTCCTGGCTTTGAGAGTTTTCTAGTCCGGTAAATATGTAAATGGCCAGGCATGTTTCTACTTCTCCCAAGTTTGCCTTCCCTAGTGTTATAGTGAAATCCTTTTTAGAGTCTGTTACATCAGATACGATACTAGTCTGGTTATAGTAGTTTAAACTGATCAAGTCTTTTTTTCTCACACAAATATTTTGGTTGCTGAGTGACTGGTGGGTACTTTCATAGCATGCAGAAAAAATATTTTCTGCATCGGCGTCCACAGCGTTTTTATCATCCTGTAACTTTTGCTTCTTAACATCAGGTCTATTTTTGGACCAGTAAATGTTTGTGAAATCCCTAACATATGCCTCGCTTTTGTCATTCTTTTTCTTTGCTATTTTCTTTAAATAGACAGAGGACATTTTGCTATTTAAATCAGTTGGAAACTCAGGGATACTTATTGTGCTGCTATCTCTAAAATAGCTAGGTTTGGCGATTTCTATGCTGGGCTGGTTTTGAGATTTTGATAAATTTAGTGTAGATGCCGAAATGTTTTCTTTTTTATTTGACGGCATAACACTGTCAGCTTTACATCTGTTCTTAATATCAAGAAATATTGGTTTGGTTTCCTTGCGGAAGGTAACACCCAAAAATAGGTTTTCTGTGTGTTTCACGTAACTATTGTCTTCCTGAATATTGTCTCTCCCTTGGACTAAACATTGTTCTCCATCCGCATTTTCGACTCCAGGTTTATCTCGTAGAGAGACGTTGGGCAGAAGCAAACCAGCCTCTGCTTCAGCGCCGTCACGGCGGGGCCCACTGAAAACCTCTCTGTCACACAGTCCTGCTTCCCAAGACCTTCCCGAAGCCCTCAAACCAGAACCAACACTTTGTGAGGGGAGAGACTGCAAACAACCGTTCATCTCAAAGTTGCCATTTTGGCATCTCAGATTAGATGTGTGCTCCCCGACTGGTTTCTCTACACACGAGTCTGTGGAGTGATCAAAAATCACATTAGTTGACACAAAGGGCCCCCTGAAGGGTCTGGGCGACAACTGCCAGACTTTTTCCACCTCAGACAAACGAGGCACCAAAGGGAGCCTCCACTGCACCTCAGGGGCACTGCCAGGTTCTCTCAGACAGGGCCGCTTACTACTGGGTGGTTGAGAATCAGGGTCCTGGGGAGGCAGAAAAGAGGAGATAGGCTCCCTGAACTCGGCACCCCGCTCTCCGGAGTGCGGGAACGACATGACTGCGAGCTGAGGCGATCTCTCTGAGGGTCCTACCGGACTGATCTTTTAATAGATTCCAGGCGACTCCGCCCAATCCCACCCCTTAACGCCCTGGTCACGCCTCTGACACGCCCCTTGGGGCTGGTTTTGGCCCTAGCCTCAGGGAGAGTCCCGCCCTGGACACGCCCCAGCCACGCCCCAGCCACCCGGACACTCCTCCACTCTACCTTAAGCCGGAGAGCTCGGGTAGTCTCTGCCTCAAAGCACTACGCACCCGGGGCGGTTACGTTGTCTATTTTTAGCGCCTCTTGCTGGCTCTTGGGCTCCAGCGGCTCTGAATATTTTCTTCCCTCTGGTAGAATTAAGGGAAAAGTCAGAATCTTTCTCTCTCTCTCTTTCTCTCTCTTTTTTAAGTTTGAGAACGGAAACAACTTTGTTTTCAAAATTCTAAAATTCTGTTTGCCTCAGAAGCCGCTTCTCCACAGTTGCCTCAGAACGTCTTTCTCTGGTAAAAAAAAAAAAAAAAGTGGGGGGGGGGTTGTAAGCACCGGATCAAACCGCTCCGTGTCTGGAATAACTTTTTAAAAAACTCTTCATCTGGATTCCTGGTGGCTCCTGGGTGGCTCGGCTGGCTGGGGTCGTGGTCCTGGGAGTCATCGAATCGAGTCCCGTGTGGAGCCTCCCGCTCGGTGGGGAGGTCTGCTTCTCCCTCTGACCTCTGCTCTCTCTGCTCTCTCTCAAATAAATAAATGAAACCTTAAACAAACAAACAAAAACCTCTTAATCCTCCCAGTGGCATTTAAAATCAGATTTCCACCTCACTAATAAAGTGTGTTTAGGGGAAAGAAGGCATTGGTATTTAACAATCAGAGTATTGTAGGGGGAAAAAAATGTGTGGTTATTGATCTTCATTTTAAAACAGTAGAAAAATCGTTTTCAGATGTGCTGTGGGATTTCCTTCCCCAATATTGTGGATAAAAGAACTTAAAGATAAAAATTATGTGTCAACTACTCCAGTTATTGTCGGCAGAAATAATGATACAGTTCTGACTCCTACCCAATAAACTGTGTGGACATTATTTTTCTTTTCCTCTGTCTTGAGAATAATTTATTAATTATTTCAAGTCAGTTCTGATTTTTTGTCAATTCCATAAGAAAATGATTTTTGAAATGTTTATCATTATATACATATTTATTAAGAAATGTGTATACATATCAATTAAGAAACATATGTAATATATACATATTTATTAAGAAACATGCAGTCATCAAAAACCTCAATCTCCCTGATGGTCGTCTCAAAGGTGGTCAGTTTTATGTTCCCTGGTAAAAATTTGTAAGAACCACAATAATATGCAAGAGGAATCCTAGTTTTAGAACCCATGGGAGCATAGATGGCAAGATATGACTAGCATACTACTTTATGTAATAAGATGTTCATCAGCCTCCTGTCTTGTAAGTGCTCTTAGATATATTGTGATTTCAATTCTGGTTATTTGCTATTACTTTGCCTTATAAATTTGTCCAGAGAAATGTTTGCTTGAATTTGTAAAAGTTCTGGCAGTATAAGCACTTCATCAACACTAGCAATAAAAACATGGCAATTGTTTAAATTATGCATCAGTGAGTTCTCAAAGTGCTACTTCTATGTATCTTGGATTCTATTCCTTTTTTTTTTTTAACCTCAGACTTTCCACTGTTCTATATCCCATACTAAAATGATCTGTTCTATGCTGGTGATCAGCCATTAAGGACTGATTTGGTTAGCTGACAGTGCACTAACATAACATTAGGAACAAGCTAGCTTTTCTTCCTTTTTCTTTCTTCCTTCCTTTCTTTTTCTTTCTTTTTTTCTTCCTTTCTTTTTCTTTCTTTCCTTCTTTCCTTCTTTTCTCTTCTTTCTTTCCCTTCTTTCCTTCCTTCCTTCCTTTCTTTCTTTCTTTCTTTCTTTCTTCCTTTCTTTCTTTCTTTCTTTCTTTCTTTCTTTCTTTCTCTCCCTCTCTCTCTCTTTCAGTAAACTCTAACCCCAAAGTGGGGCTAAAACTCCTGACCCCGAGATCAAGAGTTGCATGTTTCTCTGACAGAACCAGGGAACTATCCCAAGATTAAGCTTTCTATTAAAAGCCATAGCTTTGTGAGTCTAGATTGATCTGTAACTTGGTGTTTGTTTCTTTATCTTACTAGTTTTCCAAGAACATACTCTTTTGTTGTTGTTGTTTTAGATCTCCATCACACCATTATTTAAAAACTGTGGCTTGTTTAAGGACTAGAATTCAAATAAAACCAAGAAGTATTAAATTTAATTCAACAATTGTTTGAGAATAGGTCTAAAATCCTGTTAGGTGTACAGAAACATACAGGGTTTGTAGGTTGTTGTGGTGTTTTTTTTGTTTTTCCCCATCCCAAAGAAACTTCCAGCAATGAAGACAGAAAAAAGAAGTCTTTTTTTTGCACATACTTATTTATAATGACCACTGTCATTTCAATCAATGGCTGTTTAAACTATTATGTGTTTTTTGCTTTAATTTTTAAATGCTGTCTTGAAAACACACTAGTTATAAGTGAGAAATGCAAAAAATTGTATCTTCAACTCATCAGAATCAAAAATACAAATGAGGCTTGTTCAGATCTTATCTACCCTTCAAAACCCATTTCAAATGTCACATATTTCTAATTACCTTACCTGCCTTTTCTTTGAAAGCTCTTATCTCCTTAACAACAGTAACCTGAGCTTTGAGGACAGCACCTGCACTTCCTTTCAGGTTGCTATCTTATTATACTCCAGATCTGAATGAATGAGCCCATGAAGTAAACCCCATACTGAAAATATAACACAAGCTTCCCTTAGAGTTAAGTCAGCAATTCACTCAGTACCTCAGAATGCTTAGTTTTATGTCCTTAACATGGTATGCCAGATCTTCACAACTAAGTCTTACCTTGGGTTTTTTGGCTTCGTTTTTTGTTGTTGTTGTTGTTTTACAATTTGCACTATGTTGCCCATACCAAGCTGTTTCTTGCTTTTCTTGCTTTTCAATGAATGTTTTCTTGCTTTTCCATGCATGTTTTCAATGTCCTTCTCTTTCTCCAGCTGACAAATTCCTATTCAGCCTTGAAGGGTTCTGCTCAAAAGTGACTTCCACTGTGAAAACTTTACCCTGTTCCCTGCTCATCAGATTCCTAGGCAGAACAATTTGGATCCTCATCTGTGTTCCTGTAAAACTTTATTTTTAACTGTACTATAACACTTAAAACATCATACTGTATTGAGTTGCTTACATCCTCTCCTCCAGACTTTATGTTAACAGGACAAAGATTTATTCACTTCTAAATCCCCCATGCCTCACACTAAGTACTTCAGTTAAAGAGAAAAAAAAAGAAAACAACAGAATATTATAGTTACTTATTATAGTTACTATACCTTTACGTATCCAAATGCATTTAGTGGTGTCTTGAGAGTGTCTTAAGCTCCCTGTTTTGGTTTTGGTTTTATATGTTAAAAATGGAGACTAAACCACCATCAAAGCCAAAAACTGACTTTGAATATTACTGGTTTTAACATCATTTAAGGTTTTTTTAAAAAAAGATGTTATTTATTTGTTTGAGAGAAAGAGAACAAGTAGGGGAAGAGGCAGAGGGAGAAGCAGAGTCCCTGCTGAATAGGAAGCCCAAAGCAGGGCTTGGTCCCAGGGCCTGGAGATCATGACCTGAGCCAAAGGCAGGTGCTTAACCAAGTGAACTACCCAGGCACTCAACATTATTTAAGTTTAATTGGTAGGATGAGATATTTGATGAAGCAGTTTTTCTTTTTTATGTCTTTTAATAAATTATATAGATGGTGAATAAATATACTAAACCTAAAACTTTCAGACTGACAAGATAACAAATATTTTTTAAAAAACTTAATAAGACCACTAACAAAAATATGTAAACTGAGAAGAAAATATCATCACTGCTAAAAATATTTAAAACAAATATGGCTATATGTAACATAAATAGCACATTTATCAAGTCACTATGAAGCACTAAGTGGGAAAATATTTCAGAAAACCATGATGGCATGTATATCTGCATATACAATTAACTGTTCAGCAGAGCTCTAATAGTAACATAAATATAATCTTAAATGAGACGAAGTATGTGCAAATACTTTAAACTATAAATCATCTCATTATTCTCAGTTTTCATTAATGACATCATTAACTACCCAGTCTCCTATACTAGAAAGTTTTAGTATTCTCAACTTTTTCTTGCTTTTACTCTTTCCCCCAAATCCAACTCCTATGTAGACATTCATCAAAAATGTGTTAATTTTACATCAAACATGACCCTGAAATTAATTCTCATTTTTATCCATATTATCTCAACTTTATTCTAGGCCCTCATCATCTCTAAGAATACTGTAATAAACTAATTTTTTTTATTAGTCTCCCCTCAACTTCCACTCAACACTACTTGCTGTAAGGCTTTTTCTCATAAAATATTAATCATGTAATTAATTCCTTAAGAATTTCTTTTGATTCTTTGATACTTGCAGAATAAAATACACATTCTTCAGTTGGGTATACAATGTTCTTCATAGTTCATCTGCAAACTGTTTTTTCAGCTTCTGTGTCTACTTCCAAAACACAACTCTCATTCTTGCAATGCTAAACCTCTCAACTTTCCTTAAATATATATGGCCCTTTCATAGTTTCAATCTTGGGCATATACTGGTTCATTTGCCTTACTTAGGTAGTAGTAGGCAGGCCTTACTTGAAGTCTTCTGAAGTGATTCCAAAGTTTACAGCCACAGTTTTATTTGTTCTCCCTTTTTTTTCATTTTTAAATCTTACCTTATTAATGTACTATTATATTTTCTGCATTTTTAGCTAGCGTTTTCTTGAGACCTCAGTGTTAGAAAACCAGGTGGGAATGTTCAGCTATGTACAACATCCATTTGATGTTCTAATAAATTTCAGCATCAACTTAACAGATTCTTTGCTGCTGATATAAAAGCAAGAGTCTGTATTACTTTTGGAATTCATGCAATTGTAAATAACTGCTCTTTTAAAAAATAATTGTGAATTCTTTTCAATTAACCTTTCCCAAGAAATCTTTTCAAGATTTCAAATGGTAAAATTTCTATCATTTTTTTCATTATACAAACTTATAATTACATAGATTGCTTTCCCTTTTTGTACAGTTTTTCTGCTGAGATTAATCACTTTGTCTTGGTTAGTTGTGCAATAAATATTTAACTGGACATTGCAAATTCATAGAACTACCATTTACCTCCACCTTTTAAGGAATTATATTTATTTGCATTAAATACAAAATACATTTAATATAAAAACTATGTTAACCATAATTTAACTCTTTATCCCAAAAGAAATACAAAATACTGGGGTGCCTGGGTGGCTCAGTTGGTTGAGCGACTGCCTTCAGCTCAGGTCATGATCCCGGAGACCTGGGATCGAACCCCACATCGGGCTCCCTGCTCGGCGGGAAGCCTGCTTCTCCCTTTCTCATTTGCCCTGCTTGTGTTCCCTCTCTAACTGTATTTCTAACTGCCAAATAAATAAAATCTTAAAAAAAAAAAAAAGAAATACAAAATACTGTTTAGGTGATTAGGCTTTGGCATCAAATTGTGTATGAATCTATGTTCTACTTCCAATCTGCATAATGTGAACAAATTGCTTAACATTTCTGAGATATAAATTCCTGTAGTGGGAATTATAAAATAGAACCTACCTCATAGGCTGTTGTATAAATTAAATGAAATACACCATTTAGATGAGTGTTTGACATGTAAGTAGCTGTGCATTAAATTTTTAAAAAATCATAGTAGTCATTATTCACATCAAATTTGCTATGTGCTGGGCTAGCTCCTACAAGTTCAGATGAACTGCCAGCATCTCTTCTCAACCACACATTTCAGAAATTTTATGTGAGTACCTTGGATTTGGACTATAATGGAAGTACTTACATCACTGAAACCAGCAAATACCACAAATTGGGGTTTGCTTGTTTTGTTTCTTCCTTTCTAGAATGCCAGTTGTTAAATAGTTACCAATGTAATACTGAATCAAATTCTATCTTCTAATAGTTCAGATACATTACTATGTAAATTAATTCTCACTACAGAATTGTAGCTGTAACCAGCCAGGTAGTTTTTTGTATTTTGTCTGGCTGAGGTCAAAAACAATTTGACAGATATTATACTGATGCCAGCACATATTGTAAGAAACCTTATGTAAAAAACAAAATGAAACTATATTAGTTTGTTTTAATCTCATTTGATACTTTTTTAGGAGTGGAGAATCCAGAATTTGCCACAAACAAGAAAGTATCTATTTCAATATTTTAAGTTGGTTCATAGTTCTATGATTTCAAAATGGAAATAGGTTTGGTTCAGGAAAAAATAATGGATCAAAAGAATGTTTCTTCTATCATTATCTAGAATGTAGATAGTAATCACTCCTTACTATCAATCAATAATCATTGATAAAGGGAATAATAGCATAGTTTTCAAAGTCCTTTTAAGGGATGCTCTCTCTTTTAGTAATTCAACTCTCCTTTGGTTTGCTGAACATTTATTATGTGCAAGGAAGTATGCCTGATACTGACATAAATTCTATGACATGTAAAATATAATCCTTGTCTCTAAAGAAAGTATTCTAGCAAGAAATATATATATAAAAAGATAATATAACATACATGGCCCGCTATATAGGCTAGTTAATCAGTCATTCACAACTTTGTCCTAAACGATTTTCCAGCCTGATCTCCAGCCATGCCATTTTCCTCTTCAGTGCCACTCACACTCTATCACACAAAACTATTTGCAATTCCCAACTCATTTTGTTGTTGATGATGATTTCAGAAGATGTTTAAAAGTATCTTTATCAAGTATTAGGTAGTGAAAATTTTGGTATTGTTGAATAACAAGCACAATCTTTTTTTTTTTTTTTCAAGAATCTGCAGCATAGCAGAAGAGACAGACATAAAGAGTTTATTACAGTATAATACAGTATGTGTCACAGTAGAGGGATACCCAGGTATTGAAGAGAGGGGACCAAATCTAGTCTGGAAGTTTAGGGGGGGTGCCCAGGAAGAAACAGTACCCCCAAACTGATTCTGGAAGGATACATTCTTTTATTCTATCCCTCTATGCTTATAATAGTCTATAAAACTCCCTTTCCTGGGGCACCTGGGTGGCCTATTTAAGCAGCTGTTTTCTTTTCTTTTTTTTTTTTTTTAAAGATTTTATTTATTTGACAGAGAGAAACACAGCCAGAGAGGGAACACAAGCAGGGGGAGTTAGAGAAGGAGAAGCAGGCTTCCTATCAAGCAGGGAGCCCAATGTGGGACTCGATCCCAGGTCTCCAGGATCATGACCTGAGCTGAAGGCAGTCGCTTAACCAACTGAGCCACCCAGGCACCCTAAGCAGCTGTTTTCATCTCAGATCATGATCCTGGGGTCCTGGGATGGAGTTCTCCTTCACGTTCCCTGCTTTGCGGGGAGAGGAGTCTGCTTCTCCTTCTCCCTCTGCCACTCCCCACCGCTCATGCTCTCTCTGTCTCTCAAAAAAAATCAAAAACCTTAAAAAATAGCAACCAAAATTCTCCTTATCTATACTAGTTAATTTTTCATCTACATTTCCATAGCATCTCAGACATCTATTGTAATACTTATAAAATCATATTATGGTTAGTTGTATATATACTATCTTCTCCACTAAATTATTAATTCTTTGACAGTTGGAACAATTACCTTCTTTACCTTTGTATTCCCCAAATATAACATGAGATCTGCCATACAATAGACAATGTTTTTTTTCTTAGTTGTTAGGTTGAATATACATCAAGTGAGTAATATATAAAATAAGTATATTAAGAAATAAATAATATAAGGAATTTCAAGAATCATGAAATCAGTTCTAGGTAGGGTAGGCAAGAAGGTATCACAGAGGAGATAATTGAGCTGGGTCTTAAAAAATGGGATTTGGTGGACTCAGAACAGTAATTTCAAGTAGGAAACAAAAATTGACCTAAGGTCCAGAAAAACAGAACTCTGCTTTCTCAGAACAAAGTAAATAGAGAAATAGCCTTAGCACTAGACTGAGAGGTAGGAATAAAGATGAATTAATTGGGAAAGTCATTGACCCAAGGGATCTGGCTACAGGAAGAGCTAGCCAGTCAAGATGAAAAACAACTACACAGGAAAAGGGCTACTTGGTTACAGTTACAATGTCATCATTAAGAAATTACTAAAAGAAGGCTGGCTGGGAATATAATAGGTAGCTAAACAGGGACACAATCACAGTAATCATGGTTGGGATGATGATCTTCTTTCTCATATGTGAAAAACTGAAAAGTAAGAAGGAGAAGCAGAAGCACTATGACCATACATTTCCAAGTCGTGCTAATTGGAATATAAAGGAAAAATAAATATGTACATTCTCATATAAAAACATAAAACTAATAAACTAATCAAGGGATTATAAATAAAATTGTAGTTTGATATGCTTTTGACTGTGCAATTTTTTTTAAGTTTATTTATTTGTTTGACAGAGAGAAACACAGTGAGAGAGGGAAACAAGAGGGGGAGTGAGAGAGGGAGAAGCAGGCTTCCCCCCGAGCAGGGAGCCTGATGCGGGTCTCAATCCCAGGTCTCCGGGATCATGACCTGAGCTGAAGGCAGTCGCTCAACCAACTGAGCCACCCAGGCACCCTAACTTCTTTTTAAAAGGCCAAGTATTTCAGTATCTACATGCCATTGAAGAAAAGACTGCTTCCATTAGGTTTGATTTATAAATTAATTGTCTCAAACTGTAATTACCCATCCTTGAAGTACTGACATAAGGTCAAACTTTGTAGGAAACTTTAATATGGAAACAAAATAGCCGGTTTAAACTCCAAACACAGTAGTCCCTGTGTCTGCAGGACAGTGTGGTAGTGGAGGCTGACAAATAGAGGGCTAGAAATTAAACTATGGCATCCCTCACCATGCGCCCTTCCTTCTGCCCTTCTCCTCTAGTGCAGATCTACAAGACAATAAGGGTTTGCATGTGGTCAAAACTACCCTGTTCAGAAATGTACTTTTCCTGAATTTGCCAGAATTACAAAACTACCTTTGTCTTTGTAAATATATATATATATTTAAACTGTTAAGAAAACAACTTCAAGGGCGCCTGGGTGGCTCAGTGGGTTAAAGCCTCTGCCTTCAGCTCAGGTCAGGATCTCAGAGTCCTGGGATGAGGCTACATCAGGCTTTCTGCTCAGCAGGGAGCCTGCTTCCTCCTCTCTCTCTGCCTGCCTCTCTGCCTACTTGTGATCTCTCTCTCTGTCAAATAAATAAATAAAATCTTTTAAAGAAGAAAAGAAAAGAAAAGTAAACAATCTCAAAATTCAGGTCTTTTTTTCTTTTCTTCTTGTTTTATTTCCCACTATGGTTTTGGGGGAATGAATGCTATATATTTGAATCAGTTTAAACTGAAATCATAGTAATAACTTTAAGGTGGACAATAATGTCCAGAAATCTACTGAGAGACAGTGTAGAGAAAGGTTAAGAACATTAAGATTATGGACTCTCTACTTCAGAAGTCCTCTTCATGCTTCCACCTTCCTCTTGTGTTTTGTTTTGTTTTGTTTTGTTTTGTTTTGTTTTGTTTTCCAGCCTTCCACTTCTTTACCTGGGTGGTGTATTCATCTCATGATAATAATTCATTGAGTTGTAAATTCAAGAATGCTACCTTTTCCTGCATGTAAGTCTTATTTCCATGGAAAGAAAGAGGGGAAGGGAAGGGAGGGGAGGGAAAGGGAGGAGAAGGAAAGGAAGGGAAGGGGAGGGGAGGGGAGGAAGGGGAGTGGAAGGGAGGGAGGGGAAAAGAAGGGAGGAAAAGGAAGGCATAGATTCTGAAACTAAAGTAGTTTAAGGTTTGAATCTTGGTTTCACAACTTCCTATCTATATGACTTTGGGTAAATTCCTTAACCCTCTGTGCCTTAATTCCCTCAAGTATAAAATGGGGATACTAGCAATGGTACCTACTTCAGGTGGTGGTTATAGGATTTTATGAGTTAATTTATGCACAACAGTGTTTCACACATAGTAAGATCTATATAAGTATTACAGTTGTTAATTCACCTCTTTGACATTGTAGAATAAGAATCCTTAGATCATTCTTAAAGAAAATCATCTAAGGGGATTTCCCAACTTTTCTCAGACTTTTCATTGATTTGTCAAGTTGCTCATTTTTTACTTTTGTTGTATGGAGAACCCCTTAGGAATTAATTCTTTATCACTTTTTGCTCTACATTTAATATAGAAAGAAAAGAAATTGAAATGTATTCCATCGGATATTTCCAAATATTTTAATATCTTCACTGATATTTAACTGCCATTCTGTGTTTCAAATATACTACTAAGTGTGCTTTTTAAAGTATTATACATATTTATTCACTGATCCTCATTTGATAATAATTAACCTACCTAGTTTTGTGACTACATATTCTAATTCTTTTCTGCATCAGTTGTCATCACTAAGTTTTTTAATGGTGCTACCAAATATAGCCAAATAAGGCCCTCATTACTGAGGACTCAAAGGCATTTACTCTGGGTGCCAGTTTTTAATCAGTGAAACAGATATTAAGTACTAGTATGTATTATATATTCAATATTGTGTCAGACATCATACCAAGAAGTTATGACACAGAGACAAGGCATTAACAATAAAAACCATTTAATAACAATATAAAAGATTAAAAAGAAACCTTGTATGTAATTTTAAATAGATTATATATATATATATACTTGTAGTTCAGAAGAATTGAGTAGTTAAGGATTAGAGTAGATCTAAAGGCATCACAAAGAATATTTACGATTTGGATATTAGAAGGATAGTGGATATATTCCAGATAAGAACAAAAAAAGAGCATGACTAAAGGCATAGACAAAAGTGTAAGGTATAATTGGGCAATAGTGAGTAGGCAAGTGCATTTGAGAGAGAATATTTTTGTAAGGGGGTAAAAGAAGATAGACAGGAAAAAGACTGAGGTAGTCTTAATGCCAACTTAAATGCTAACCTAAAAAAAGTGTGGATTTTATGCTATAAAAAAGTTGATATCTGTGGGTTTGCTTCAGGAGAAAGATGTATTTAAAATAGCATTTCAGAAAAATTCACCTGGTGGCCACTTTTATGATGAATTGGAAATAAATGAAAGAGCATGATCTCTAGTAAAATTAGGGGCCATTGCCATAGAATCAGAAATACTAAGGACTTGTATTTGAGCATAAGCCATTGGAAAATACAAATGGGAGTGATATTTTTACGAAATTATTATTAGAATTTGATATTGCTGTGCTGTCATGAGGGTAAGCAATCAACAATGATTTTTAGGATTAAAGCCTAAGTGATTAGGAAAATCAGTAGAGATACCATTAATAGAAGAGGGAAGTGAAGTGGGAAGTGAAGCAGTTATACTCATTTAAGAATTTATCATGAGAATAAAGGTGAGAAGTTTGGGTTTAGGTATACTGCATGGAAGACATTTCTAGACTTTTTCTACTTGGAAAAGCAGAAACAGAGATCAACAGCAGGAAAGGCTATAAGTGCAAAAGATTTTGTGTCAGTATGTGTATTAAAATGCATCACCATGTTTGTGAAGGGCAGAAATATCAGAACTGCATGCTCCATGCAACTTTTTGTTGCTGTTATTATGTTCTAACTATACATGATAATGAACAAAAGGATATAATTTATGTTCTGTGCTACTTATATATATAAAATCACATGACATCTATAAACTCTGCAGGCATAAAAACCTTTTAACTGTTGATAGAAATTAAACCTCATCTCTTTTTACTAACATGGTTGGCTTGGTTTTAAAACATGATTGCAAAGTGTGATCCTTGCTATAATGCAGTCTGATTTTGACTGTATTGTAAGCTGGCAGAATTTTTACTGGGGTATGATATCATCATCAAAACTCTTTAAAAAAAAAAAAAAGGCTTTTAAGCCGTAACTCATTGAAGATATTTTCCTTATTGTTTAATATGGTAAGTTTTAATGCTTGAATTTTGGAATTCATTTCACAAAAATTAGTTTGAGTGAGTGGCAAAGAAACTTTAAATCTGTAGCATGTGGATTTCAGTGTTCACCAGCCTATTGATGATCTCTCTCAAAATATAAAAATAAATAACATTTCCCTTGAACGTATAAAAGGGAAAACTATTTAAACTTTTACAAAGGCCTTAAAAAGTTATCACCATGTCCAAGAAAGCTACCAATTAAACAGAGGGAAAAAATTAAGTCTAGTACAGCGTTCATTTCTCAATGGGAAAGAGAGAAAAGAAAAAAAAAAGGAAAAAGAGAAAAAGACAAGGAGAAGACAACTACAAACAATAGAACAATAAAATAAAACCTATTCCTTGTGTTGGAAATGATTGCACTGGGTTCCAAAAGATGGTTCAGTTGTAGTGTCTAATGCCAATTGTAAATACTGTTGCCCAGTCAAATAAACCTAGAAATTCCTTCTGTCAAATCTAATTTCCTCTTTCTTTCATAAATCATGTGGCATTCATGGAAATTAACTCGAACACTAAGTCATCTCTTCTTTAACTGTTTTTATAAGATGTTCCACTATATCTGGCACAAACCTGCATTAAATAATAAAGATAATGAGAATAAAAATAGGGTTTCTATATTCTTTCCTCTCCACCAAAGTGGCAAATCATTCACACAGTTTTTTTGATAGAAAGGGTATAAACATAAATAATACCCCAAATGGTCCATCCGCTTAGATTAATACATTTATTAGCTCCTAAAGAGAAAGAGTTTCACTCTATTTTGAAGTATTTAGAAATAACTATTTATAAAAATGCATGTTAAACTCTTAGACTGAAGAGTAAATTTCAGCTTTTTCAAAACTGACCTTCATTCATTGGATTCAAATTGCTTTCAATATAACCATGATCCCAAGTTTCAGTTACTTATTTTTCAAGGAATATATCCATGTATGAAAATTATAATGGTTACAAATAGCGGAATCTTGATAGCATGTGGCCTTTCTAGATTTACTCCTTGAGTTGTATCTATTTGTGAATGATCTTAAAGATTATGACAGTAATATGCCATTTTGCTAAAGCACAAATGTGAATCTTATGCAACTATAGAGTTGGTACATGAAACTTAACTAACTTGGTAAGTTTAGATAATGGATTACCCAGTGTCTGCAGTTTAGTGTAGCCTTGTTGTTCTTATTTAATTTGCTGTCTCACTTAATACTCTATAAGGAGGCAATATTATATGGCCACTTAACCAACAAAGCGATTTTATCCTGGATATTCATATATTGGAGAGTCAAGAAGATCTTAAGACATAGCCCTCATAAATACCAGAGCCTACAATATATTAAAGAAGGAATACAATAAATTGTTATTTGGTCTTATTTTTCATCTTATCCATGATCAAAATGCCTGAATTTTTAATAATTGAAATCACTAATATCTATGGTCACTGAATGTTTCTGAAAACATTGCATATGCGGCAAACCTAAAATTTCTCTAAATAGTACAGCCTAATTTAAAAAATCATTACATTGGCAAAGTGTTATATAAGTCTAATTTCAAAATATTATTTAACATGACAATGTTACTAACACTCAATTTTATTAGAACATCTATAAACCAGTCTGGAAAAATCTTAAAAAGAATTTATATTACTTCTAGCAATGGTACTGTGATCAATGTACCTAATCTTATTTTTTATGAAAAAACAATATGAAAGGTCTCTGAGGAAATTGTTCATAATATAAACTCAAAACCAAACCATGAATTTAATTTACAGGCATGCATACTTCAGAGATGTTGTGGGTTCAATTCCAGACCACCATAATAATGGGAATATCAAAATAAAGTCAAATGAAATTTTTTGGTTCCCTAGTACATATAAAAGTTATATTTAACTTTACTGTAGTTTATTAAATGTGCAATAGCATGGTGTAAAAAATGTACATAATTTTAAAAATATTTTATTGCTAAAAAATGCTAACCATCTTCCAAGCTTTCAGTGAACCATAATCTTTTTGCTGGTGGAGGGTCTTGCCTTGATACTGATGGCTGTTTACTGATCAGGTTGCTGAAGTTTGGGGTAGCTATGGCAATTCCTTAAAATAAAGCAACAATGATGTTTACCAAACCCATGGACTCTTTCTGTCATGAATGATTTCTCTATAGCTTGGGATGCTGTTTGACAGCATTTTATCCACAGTAGAACTTTTTTCAAAACCAGAGTCAATCCTCTTAAATGCTGCTGTGGCTTTATCAATTAAGCTTACATAATACTCTAAATCCTTTGTTGCCATTTCAACAATCTTCACAGCATCTTCACCAGGAGTAGACTCCATCTCAAGAAACCATATTCTTTGTTCTTCCATAAGAAGTTACTCCCCATTCGTCAAGGTTTTATCATGAGATTATAACAATTCAAATATGATAGTGTTCAAAAGTTTAAAATATTACAAAATTACCAAAATATGACACAAAGACACAAAATGGCAAATGCTATTGGAAAAAATGGCAAATAGACTTGCTCAATGCAGGGTTCCTACAAACCTTCAATTTGTAAAAAATGCAATATCTGCAAAGCGCAATAAAGCAAAGCATGATAAAATGAGGTATGCCTGCAATGCTCAGTTGGAAGAAACTAACTCAATATGATCTTGGATGCAAATTAGCACTATTCCTTTACTACCCAGAATTTTATGGATGCCCAGTATCTTGAGTTTTTGAACTGTAGAGACCCACTTTTAAGTAGAGTTTTAAATCTTTCCAAATTTATAACTAAGGAAATCAAGTCATGAAGAGAATTTAGGTGATTTGCCCAAGATTACATCTAATAGATAGTGGAGTTGGTTCTTGAATTCATGTCTTAACTCAAAGTCTGGTGGTTCTCACAGCGGGGGGAAATGTATGTTTATTTGTAGAAAACTTTATATTTCTAAAGAAAAATTTATTCTCCTAGGAGCCAGGAATCTGGAATCAAGGTGTCACCATGGTCGGGGCCTCTGAAGAAGAATCTGCTCAATGCCTCTCTTCCAGCTTCTAGTGGTTGCTAAAAATCCCTGACATTCTTTGGCTTGTGCATAACTCCAGTCTCTGCCTCCAAAATATACCAAATCAGTCTAAAATAATTAAACTGTATTTCAATCACCAAATTTCAGTGGATCACCAAATTTTCAATGGAAAACTATGGACAACTAACCAATAAAATATTTCCATCTTCGTTATATTACAAGTAATTTGAATAAAAGTGTATTCTTTGGCTCTGAGATTGGGGCAAAATGTAAAAATAAGAAATGTTTTAATAAATAAATAATTTGTGGTTTTAGTGTAAAAAGTTCCCTGTGATTGTACTGTGGACTGTTAAGGGAAGTCCAGCACCCTTTGTCTTGGGTTTGTAATGAACTGTGGTTTCCTAAATGAAGGAAAACAAAGTGGGGCAAAAATTTATGTTTTTTAACTTTAGTAGTCCAATCAATAGTAATTCACCTTCTTCCTAGATTATAATCTACTATTGCATATTCTTGTCATACCAAGCAAGAACCTGAAACTGAGAAAGATGGAAAATAGCAGAACATTTTGTCAGTATCAGAGAGTAGTTGCTCTAAAATTAGAATTAGACTACTGAACTGCACCTAGTTCCACCACATTATAACCACAAAACTTCTAGAAAGCATTGCAATTTGGACTTTTTAAAGAGTTGATAATCTCATGTATAAAATGAGGATGGGGCACCTCATCATGCCATCATGACTCATGGCTCAGTCATTCAAACACTGGACTCTTGGCGTTGGCTCAGGTTGTGGTTATGAGATTGAGCAATGTGTTAGGCTCTGCACACAGCCTAGAGTCTGCTTGGAATTCTCTCTCCCTGTCTCTCTGCCCCTCCCCTCTCTCTCAATCTCTCTCTCTCTCTCACAAATAAATAAATGAATATTTTAAAATAAATTTATTAATTAAATAAATTGAGGATGATTTGTGGGGATTGTATAATATAAGGATGGTAAAATCATTTAAAACCTGTAAACTATAAGGTATTTTATTATAGTTCCACGCTTCCAATTTATGCCTGATATCCAGAAAAGCAAACAAAAAAGAACAATAGAATAAAAAACATTGAAAATCAGTTGGTTTATATGTGCTTTTACGTAGGTTGAATGTGGATTATCTGTAATAGTAGTTCAACCAAGGTATAAGACCTACATTTATAAATGTTACAAATTTCCTTATAGTCTCAAGTAACTCTAAATACAATCAAGGATCATACATTAGTTAAAACAGTTCAAGAGTTTTGTTTTTATACCAATATCATATATCCATCTTAACTTTTGAAATGAAAAGGAGGGGTGCCATTAAATAGCCCACTCTTGGTTTTGGCTCAGGTCATGATCTCAGGGTCATGAAATCAAGCCCGGATGGGTGGGGCTCCACTTGAAGCCTGGAGTCTACCTGAGATTCTCTGTCTTTCCCTCTGCCCTTCCCCATCCCCCACTTGCACTCACTTCCTCACTCTAAATTAAATAAATACATCTTTAAAAAAAATCAGACAACATAAGACTTTTACTTAATATTAATAGACAAATTATCATAACATCCTATCTTATGTTTAAATAGACTCTAATAGTTTGGAGTATTCTCCTATATACAATTTGTAAACTGTCTTCTAAGGGCTAGGAAGAGAAAGATCCTTCTGTTAAGAAATAATATTTTAGCTGAACTTGAAGTATTAATAGAAATATTCCAGGCAAGGCAAGTTTCCCAGGAAGAGAAAAAGAGCGTATGCAAGACTAGAGAGAAGTAAAGGTACAGCTCCACAGTGTGATGGAGCATAGAACACTAATGAGATGTGGCAGGAGATGGGGCTGGAGGGTACGCAGGAGCCCGAATATAAGGGGTCTTGTATGGTATGCTAAGGAATTTTTATTTTTCTCATTCCAAGTGAGAAATTACTCAATAGCTTTTTTCAAAGGAGTGATGCGATTTTATGTGAGGTTTTGCAATCATCATGAGAATGAAAAAGAGTAAGTTCAGCAGTGAGATGATGAAAGGCTGAATGAACTAACACAGTGGCATTGAGGGATGGATTTGAGAGGCATTTAGAAAATGGAATTCACAGGCTTTAAGTAACGATTTGACAGGGAATGAGGAGAGGTAGAAGAGCTGAAGGCGATACTCAAGGTTCTGATTTAGAACACTGGATTGATAGTGGACATCTTCGATGTTTTAGGGAGCACAGGCTGATTGGTGGAAGTGGAGGTCAGAAGAGATAATTATTTTGTAGCTACTGAGTTTAAGATATTTGTGAGAAATCCTTATGTAGATATCACGTAAATGTTCTGTAAGCAATTATAAACAAGAAACTGGAGAGCAAGGGGTGCTTCAGTCAATTAAGCATCACACTCTTGATCTCAGTTCAGTTCTTGATCTCATGGTCATGAGTTCAAGCCCCATGTTGGGCTCTACTCTGGTCATGGAGCCTGCATAGGAAGAAAAAGGAAAGAAAAGGAAAAGGAAAAGGAAAAGGAAAAGGAAAAGGAAAGGAAAGGAAAGGAAAGGAAAGGAAAGGAAAGGAAAAAGAAAAGAAAAGAAAAAAAAAGAAAAGAAAAGAAGAGAAAAGAAAAAAGAAAAGAAAAGAAAAAAGAAAAGAAACTGAAGAACAAGAGAACAGTCTGGATTTAAGATGACCAGTAGTCATTCTTTCCCTTCTGGAGTATTTCTTTCAGAAGGTATAATGAACTTAAAGGAGAAATATGGTAAGAACAACAACAAAGCAGCAGCAACAACAACAACAACAAGAAGTAGCCTTCTGTTTCTATTTCCTTTCATGCACTAGATGAAAATGTAGGAATGCTGGGAAAAGTGAACTTTTTTTCTGGGCTCGTTTCCTCCCTCTTGCCCTTCCCGGAATTTGGTGCTCTACAGTTAAGGCAGGAAAGTAGCAGTCTGCCACATGGTGGAAGATTTTGAATACATGACTTAGGGTTTGAAGTTTTCTCAGGAGAAAATGGGAGACTGATGAAGAAAAATAAGATGATCGCAGTATTCACAATATTTAGCTTGCATAGGTATATAGATGGATAAAAAGTAGTCATGTTTAGAGGGAGTATCATAACTTTAATTGAAATGGGATGAAGAAAGAGAAACTGAGCTAACTGAAGAAGTCATCTGGAGATATTACTAGTACGTATGTTGCTTCAGTTCCCTCCTCATCTGTAAAATGGGTTATAATAGTACCTATACATAAATAAATACATTGTGAAATGAAATATTGCATATAAAGTGCTCAGGACACGGCCTGACACAAAGTAGGTATCCTATAGGTGTCTGATAAGCGAATGAGGGAGATCAAAAGGAATTCAACCTGCAACCACTATTAAACACCACCATTAGTTACTCATGCTTTTTTTTCCTTTTTAAAAAATCAATGCAATCCACTCTCTTTGAGACTGTATGTAGTATGGGTCATAAGCCAACATTCTGGAAGAAAAGCAAGAATCATCAATGATCACTCTTTCTCTCTCTCCATGAACCTCCTTAGGATGGTCAAATGAACTTTAAAGGGGGAATATGATAAGAACACTAAAAAAATGAGGGAGTCCATTCCTCCATCAAGCAGTAGGTAAAAATATAAAACCAACTGTGAAATTCGTTTGGTAAAGGAGTTTTTGTTGGTAGTCTCAGAAGGAGTGAAGAATTCATTATTTTTATTTTCCTTTATATTTTATGTTAACATTCTCTGTTGAGTTTAAGAGTATCATTAAAAGGAAATATTTTAAGGAAAATAAAGAGTGAAGGTAGAAGCAAGTTAGTAATATCTGTTTTAAGCAAGAAGGGCTTTTGAAGACCCTTTGGCATCAGGTGGTTTTCGAAGTATAGAAGCTCTTCCAGGATATGAATCTATGATTATATTTGTAATAGCTATTCACACAACTAAAAAAAAGTACAGCTTAGTGTATGGGACTACCTAAAAAATCACTGAAGAAAAAATAGAAATCATATTTAGCACAATTCTGCTATCATCCTTTCTTTTGCATGGCAAAAATGCAACAGTAACGGTGAAAATTTCCAACTTTAAAAGTTCTGCTGGGAATCTATAGGTTAGGCCCAAATGTGAACGATAGAATGGAGTAAGGTACTTTCTATTCTTAAGGCTGAAGAACACCTGGCATTTGCCATTGTTAGGGCCTGCTTAGCCTAAGGGCAGCCATGACAGGTTCTGTAACACCCCTCCTGACTTAGGCCTCTGCTTATCTATAACCCCCTGTGGTTTAGGCCTCTACAAGGCCTGTGTCGGGCTTATTAGGACAAATAGGATTAGGGCAATGCATCTTACTTCAGTTCCTGGAATTTTATCTTACCTAACCAGGTTATGGGCAGTTGACTTGTGAACTGTGTGAAACTGCAAGAACCGTGAAAAATTACTGTGTGATTCATGCTTGCTGTTTGAAATGCATATAAACCCCTAGACCCTTGCATTCGGGTCCTTGTTGAAACCCACTGCACGGAGCACATACTTGGACCCCAGCTAGCTGGAAATAAACCTGGCTGTGTGATTTGCATTATCCTGAGTGTCCTCAGTTCCTTTTTGGGGAAGAGGTTGACCCCAGACTTTATCACCATGACCACTTCTAATGCTCCAAGAAGCTTTCAGGAAACTCAAAGCTTTGACAATAATTCATTCAACAGATATTTAAGGGAATTTTGTGTGTACTGTTCAGTTTTTAGGGGAAATTGGTGGCACAGCTAAGAATAATCTTTCAAAATGAATTTAGGTTTAGTCATGGTTTAGAGAGAAACCAGGGGTCCACTGGGAGAAACAATCATTGGAATTCATTAACACCAGAACTGTCAATCCCTCTTCTGCGTAGAGACATGGAACTTACTCCCTACCTGCATGAGAATCACTCCCTTGTGGTCTTGCATTTTTTCACTTATTTTAGAAAAACATGTAGAAGGAATACAAACATATAGAACAAACCACTTTCTGTTAGAAAAGTTACTATATAGTTTTTTCTAGGTAATAATTTGGTGCTGACCTCAGAAAGTTATTTTATTTCATTGGTCTATCTGTGTATTTTTAAAAATAGGATAAATAAAACAGGATAAACATAATTATCTTACGTAATGAATCTCTGAAGGATTAATACCCATAGCTTTCTGAAACAAAGACAATTTACCTACACAAGAAAATTACTATCATTATTCTGCATGAATTTAAATGAGTTTAAATCCATTTTTCCAATTCCTGTCTCTTTTCATTTTCCAATGTTGACTTTCAAACACTTAATTTTCCTACCAATTTCCTAAATGCCCCCATGCCTTAAGTTCCGCCCTTCTTGGCTCATATATTTTATACACAGCATGTCTAATAAATAATATTACCATGAGCTCAGAGGACCACAAGCTCAGACCTGTTATCCTCTGCCGTTTTGTACTATCATTCTCTGTGTTCTACCTGTCTATGTCTCGAATAAAGTGGATGCCAATATTAAATGAAGTTAGTGTTACGGTCATTCTTAGTTTCATTCTGTTTGTTTGAATCTGGAAAAGAGTGAGGTGGGGAAGTAAGGTTACGTCGGAAAACAATTTGCGAAGAAAGGAAAATGGCTCCCTAGGAATTTCTGAGCAAGCGAGGATTCTACTGGGTACTCCCCCCGCCAAAAAAAAGTCAAAACTCTCCTCTGAGGCACCTTCCTTTCCTCTCCACCCCACCCGCCAAGTCTCCGGTGTTTGAAAGCTGACGGGGCTACCCATCCACAGTGCTGGGGACGGAACTACTGCTACTGCTCGAGGGCATTCTTCACTCAGCGGGGTGCGGTATTCCTATCCCTGGACTCCGGGGCTCTGAGCGCGGCACCGAGCACCTTCGCTCTTCCGTGATTCCCAGTGACATTTGCAAATGCCTAAAGAAGGAAAGAAACAGAGGGTTCCCGAATTGTTTAGTGTCTACCGCATTCCTCTTTTCAAGTTCACTCTGTCATCCTAAAGAGGAGAACTGCTTTCCGTAATTTAAACGATAATGTTGCTTTGGTGTCTTTTAGAATTTTCTTCCCTACGGTGATTTCACGCTGCACATAAAACTCGACCAAAAGGCATCTCAGAAACAACAACAACAACAACAACAACAACAAAACATTAGAGTTTAAGAAAATAAAGTTGGAGATTAAAAATTAAGATACCGCATTAAGGACGTCAAACAACGCTTCAGTGCAAATGAAACTTTTTAAATATTTTGTCTGCCCAATTAGACAAAGCTGCTTCACAAAAGTGCACGCATCTAAATCAAATCTCCCCTATAACAGGACTCAGTTTAAAGTATCAGTGTTCGTTTTTTCCTAAAGCACAAGTAGAAAGGAAGTTATATAAACCCGAATATCGCCACGAAAGAGATCGCCTGGGCGCAATAAATGGGCATGTCTCTTCCCGGTAGAGAAATGGCATAATGACCCCTTCCTTCTGTTGATGCAGATTGCAATGTGGAGGCTTTTCTCTAGAGAGAAACCAGACAGACCAGCGTAAAATCCTTTAGGAGGGGAAATCGACAAAAGACGAGAAATTACTTTGAAAGCTTTGGAGGCAATCTCCAGGGCCACCCAGAACTGACTTTTGCCCCCACCCCATCCCAAGAAACAGAAAGAATCCGCGGACCAGCTCCGCAGCGCAGTGCGCACTGCGGCCGGGGAGCGCGGAGCTGGCGCCCGCCAGACTCTCAATGTGCTCAGCTGCCGCAGCGCGCCCGGCCACGCGGCCTACTCCGCGTGACTCCGCGCTCCGGGTTTCCGAGGTCGCCAGCACCCGGCCAAACAGCCCTTCCGGGAGAGGACTTCTGCGAGCTCTCTCCCGGGAGTCCCGAGAACGTTCCCCAGCTCTGCGCCACCCTCCCGAGGCGTCTGGCCCGGGAAAGCACGTTCCTGGGCTCTGAGCCGGCCAGGTTGACTCTGAACTTCAGGCTGCGGCTTAAGCGTCACTGGGGGGGGGGGGGGGCGGTCCTCACTGAGCATAAGCCTTTTCCAGTGCCAGCCGCTGGTGAGGTGGAGTTTATCCTGGTCTTGGTTAAAATATCCTCAAGTTCTTCCAAGCTGGACTCCCTGACTTGGTAGCTAGGAGTAGCTCCCTCCTGGCAATGGAGATTTGTAAATCTAGAGAATTTTTGCCAAGTGAGATGCTCTTGGTGTCCTCAGGATGAAAAGGTTTAGTAACACTGCAGTTTTCCTGAACGTGATAAGGTGTGTGAGATTGTAGAGGTCTATACTTAAGGGGTGCCTGGGTGGCACAGAAGGCTGGGCCTCTGCCTTTGGCTCAGGTCATGATCTCAGGGTCCTGGGATGGAGCCCCACGTTGGGCTTTCTGCTCAGTGGGGAGCCTGCTTCCCCCTCTTTCTCTGCCTGCCTCTCTGCCTATTTGTGATCTCTCTCTCTCTGTCAAATAAATAAATAAAATCTTTTTCTTTTTAAAAAAAGGTCTATACTTAAGGAGAACCTAGACCTTCACTGTACCCCGCCCCCAAATCTCCCCTCTCTTGAAAACAAAACTCCCACTTGAATGTAAATCTCAGGGTGGGTTTTGTTCACTGCGTGTATCCCCCAAACAGTGGCTAATCGTAAGTAGTTGGTTAATAAATAATTGTTGAATGGATGAATGTGCAAACATACACACTTGAAGAAACTGATCGGGTTGGGAACATCTGGGAATTCTTGCTTTCTTGGTAGGGAAGCGACCAAACATTTACTGGGCACTACTCCTTGCCAAGTCTTCTAGGCTTTGGCAGGACAGTGGGGAGAGGGGGAGGGCTAGCAAATACAGGTGTCCTTAACTGACACAAAAGGGGCTTTATAATATCACTTAGTCTAAGCCCTCAACTCTGTATTCCAAGGATGGTGTGTTCCCTACCATCCATCCCCCCCCCAACCGAGCATATTCAATAAATATTTATTAACTGCATACTGCAGGCGCTAGTTAAATGTTCCTTGACGGTTAGCATGATTTGGGAACACAGGACAAGAAGCCTCGAACCTAGCTTCTTTCCAATATACATTTCTCTAGCCACTCTGGACAGGAAGGTCCTGGGCACTGCGGTACCAAAAGGCCCGGCTCCCAATATTCCCAGGTTAAGATCCTTGGATGAAATGGGCCACGTAAAGTGCCCACTGTCACCGTTCCTTCACAGTGAGCCGGGTAGATATGCTCACAGCTAGCTGGGGATACACTTTATCTCGAGAAAAGGATTTCTGCAGTTTTCTCCGTCACCTTACAGACTGACGAAAGGTGGGCCGAGGGCCCTTTAGGGCTGGGAGCCTTGGGAATAGAAGGCTCCAAGAGTCCCATCTCTGGCCTTCGCCTTCATCATCAGCCTTCATAACGGCGGCGTATGGTGAGCCCAACTTGCTCTCCCTACCGCCTCTCCAGGTGCAGGCTGCACCCGCAACCAAGGTTCGCTTTTCCTAGGTACTTTCCTTTTGAGTTTCTGCTAAAATCTGGAGACGTGGAATCCACCCGCGGGAACTCCGAGCCCCCTCCAACTGAGCATGCGCCAGTGCCTGGCTGCTTTTGGTCACCGGCTCCAGAGCTCTCCAAGCTGGGGCTGCGGAGCTGGAGGAGGAGGGAGAGGGAAGGGGAGGGGGTGCCTCTAGAGGCGGCGGCTCGCGCGCCTGCGCATCCGGCTCCAGGGACCCTAGGTTTTCTATGGGATTCCCAATCTGCAGCAGCGACTTACCCGAGCTTGTTGCGGCGGCGGCCGGGCTTGCGAGGCGGGATCCAAAAGGGATTTAAGCAGCCTAGAGCTCCAGAGGGGGAAAAAAAAAGAGCGCGAGAGAGCTGCATACAGAGACGGTTTAACCGTTTATCTGAATTATACATATATATAAAGAACTGTTGAGTTTTATCATTTTCATTAAGTGACCGTGCGCAGCGCTATAACTGTAAGTGAAAAATGCAGTCTTCGTTGCTTTTCTGCATGTGTAGTACAGCCAATTGTCTGAGAGATGCTTTGGCTATTGTCACACACTTTGCATAGATGCGTCTAAATGCCTGGTGGCAATTGCTTTGGTTAATGCTGGCCATCTGAATGTGTTGTTAGTCAATGGGGGGGATATTTTGGGATAATGGGGGTGGGGGAAGAGGGAGTGTTTATATGCGGTGTGTTTGGGGGACTGTCTTAGGCTAGATTTAAGATAGGTGCAACCGAGGTGGTTTTTTAGTGTAAGCCTGTAAATAAGCAGATTTCCTTACATGGATTTAAGTAGCTAATTGACCGATCGTGAAGTTTTCCGGTTGCTGATAAAACTATTGAGCTGTTGCAGTCAAGTACCAACCTGTCATCCGTGGGGTTGGTGCACCATTTTTCTCACCGTGGAAGAACAGTGAAGGTGTTTTCTAAGTGAAACTGAGTAGAGGAGATGCGGTGTGGAATCAGTGTTGGTTTCCGAGCGGGCTGTTCGTGTTTAGAACCCTGGAGCGAGGCGCCAAAGAAGCACATTTCTTAGTATCTAGAAACAAGAAGATAATTTTTCGGTTTTGATTTTTCGTCATGATGGTGAATGGGCAAAAAAGGAAAGATGTTCAACCATATAGTCAGCCGTCTGTTTTGAACAGAGTCTGGGGCTCAGAGCCTTTGGATGGGAACTGTCAGACCCAAACTAGCTACCTGCTTTTGCATCCCGTGTTCACATTCAGGAATACAGGGCTGAGAAATGTAAGCCCAGATGTGTTACATTTGGTAGTGTTTCTTTAAAGGAGAAAAGGTCGTTTTGTGTTTTGAGTTGAAATGGGTTTTTCCTTACCCAGAAACTGAAGCCAGGTCTTTGCAAGGTCAAACCCCCTATGGAAACCAGGGGGGAACTGGTGAATGGGGCTAGGGGTTGGAGGAAATGCTGAGGCTCCCTGCAAGTGCTGGCACTGCAGGGATCAGTGCCCTGTGAGATGGGAGAGTGGGAATCCATTTTTCTAGAGTCGTGCTCCTGCCCATATTTTGGAGACTAAAATGAAATGGAAATGCTGGTGGGTGTAGAAAACACAAGTGTGTGTCACATCCCACTTGAAGACAAGACAACGGAAGGAGTTGCCTTTCTACATATTAATTTAAAAAAATTAAAGGAATTTCAGGTTGAGACAAATTAAAAATGAAACTCTTATCCCCACTATCATCTAAACTGCTTAAATGTGTGTGGTGGGGGGAAGGGTGTCCTGTATCATTGAATACTTCACCCATAACCGCACTCTGATTAAGCCTGGGTGTTTAGTAAGTCCAGAAAATGCTGCACTGAGGCAGTTGGCAAAATGGCATGAGGCAGGTAGACCAGAGAAGAGCATGGTCAGTGTGAGCTGGATTTACATGGAAAAAGCTGATTCAATTTCTGCAATGACATAAATTTTCCTTCCAATAAGGCAATTCATCATACAGCCCCTTGACCCTTTAGTCAGTCCAAATCAAACACCTCAAAGGAATTTATAATTTACAGTGGATAAAATATGAAATAAAAAATACACTTGGAAACCCAAAGTGTGAATCACTGTCCCTCCCTTACTTAGGGCAGAAGAATCATGTCTTGTCACAATTGAGCCGTACTCCCTGTCATCACTGAGAGTTGGAATCTGCTTCATGAATGGTGTAGGTGTTGTTACACTGCATTGATAAATGGGTAGTGCAGGAAGAATGGGGAATCTGGTCCTAAATCTCAGAGATGTTTAGTGTCAGATACGCTGGCTCATAGGCTGACAGAGTCACATCAGAGACCTTCAAAAGCATCTAGTCCAAACCCCTTGTTTTACAGATGAGGAAACTGAGGCCCGGAACCACGGAGCTAGAGAAAAGTCAGTTAACTTCTAGTCTATGAAATAAACAATTCCAGAGTAATGTGGATGGAAATGTTCCTTCTCTTTCCACTTTTACCATCCTCAGTGACATAGCTAAAGTCTTCAAATAAACAATTGTCTGGTCCCCGGCATGTCTTTCAGGAGAGTCCCAAGGATTCCTTTTCACACTATATCTTTTCTCCTTTCTTGTAAGGTCGCTCTCTATCTCTTTTATTGTTCCTCACCTCCAACCTCCCCACCTTATTCCATGTTTAACCTGGCCTTCCTGGCCTCCTCTGCACTTCACTTCATTTGTTTGAAATACTTGGATTTTTGTTTTGTTTTGTTTTGTTTTTTCTGAGAGAACTGGCATATCGCTCACAGCTCCTATTTGAGGACTGGCCAGGCCCCTGTCCATCTCCTCCGTGCTTTCATCCTTCGGGGACTCCAGCCTTCTGAGACACTGCAGGCACCATCCTCACTCTTCTGCCCAAAACTGCTGCAGCTGCAGGATCTGCGACCTCCTGGAGTAAGGCAGCTGCAGTGTAAATACACAATTGGTTCTGCCAGCTCTCCTCTGGCTCCTAGAAGGCAGAACCCAAATCCGAGGTGCCTAACTGTCCACCGCCTTCACGGAAATCCTCCAGATCCAACCACCTGCAGAGAAGGGGAGGGGTGGGGGCAGGAAAACTGAAGGAAGAATGCTGGAGTAGCTCAGCCTGAAGTGGGCGCTAGAGAGGACAGCAGTGTCGCCTTTAGGGCTGGGAAAGCGCTTTCACTGCTTCCTTCTCTGTCTTGCCACATGGGGACCTCAAAGCAGGCGGTCCTATCTGGGCCTTCTCTTTCCTTCTTTTTATTTTCTCTTTTCGTCTCATGGATTTCTTGGTTTCTCCATTTTCTCTCCTGAATGCCCATACAGTAAAGCTCTAGGCCTTTTAAAGATAATCTGGCCCCCTGTTCCTCTGAAATATGTGATGTCCCACACCCTCAGAAAATTGGTCACAACCACCACAGACGTCCCGTTTGGGGGAATGCCAGAAATTTTTACCTGTGAAAAGCTGAGGCATTAGGGAAGGCTTGAGGAAGATAGTCTGAGTTTCTTTCTCATTTGAAAGATGAGTTAAATACTCTTGGAAGTTTTGAGGAAGCATGGGGGTGAGTTTCTCAACACGTTCAAAAATGGACAAGTTTAAAAAAATGTTACTTGTTTATTTTAAGTAATCTCTGCTTCCCACGTGGGGCTTGAACTCATGACTCTGAGATCAAGAGTCCTATGCTCTACTGACTGAGCCAGCCAGGAGACCCACAAATTAACAATTTAATTTAACCCTTCTTTTCATGGCAAACCTTTGCCAAATTGGGCTGAGCTCTGTTTTGGATAGAGTCTGTCCCTAAAAAATGTCACCTTGTTTTACTATCTCATTTTCATCCCATTCTGTAAACAGTCATGGCCAGACTGTTCTGAACACGTTAGCCTATGCAGAGACTTGCAGCTGCTAAGCGTCCTCGTTTTATTTGCTATGATGTGAATTTCATCTGTAATAGGATGACATGATTAGAAATGTTGTCTTGTGCAAGCTATAGATTTTCTGTTGGGGTTGCATATAGATTTGGAATCCAAATATTACTGAGGAGCTCCTTGGGGAGTTTCATAAAATGATAGTATAATGTCAATATCAAACAAGTGTCCTAATTCATGAGAGCAATACCTTTTAATGTCATTCTAAAGGTCTTTTTCTTTGTATTGAGTGATATCTATGCTCCTTCGATTAGAAAATATTTAGGAACATTGGATGGTTCTTAAGGAATGGGTCACATTCAGTTTAGACTAAAGTTGAAATTAACAGTGTCCATCTCAGTTACATTTAGTAGATATAAGAATATAAAATTTTCAAAAGTATCAAATGGTACACAAGTAAATTAGCAAATGATGTTTCTATTGTCCCAGTGGTTAATTCAGATAATTAATAGAGTAAATGAACTGGATGGGATCCATATAAGTTACTTTTTCCATCCCGCCAATACATAAGAGGTGCAGTGTATCAAGAAACATTTTCATCTCAAAGACATATTTACAAGGGCGCCTGGGTGGCTCAGTCATTAATGTTCTGCTGTTCAGCTCAGGTCATGATCCCAGAGTCCCGGGGTCGAGACCCACTTTGGGCTCGCTGCTCAGCAGGAAACCTGCTTCTCCCTCTCTCACTCCTGCTTGTGTTCCCTCTCTAGCTGTGTTTCTCTCTGTCAAATAAATAAATAAAAGCTTAAAAAAGACATATCTATAATATGATAGTATAGTCCACAAGGGCAGAGATTTCAGTGACCCTTTTCGTATTTCCATAGTATTTGCACAGTATCTTTTATAGTAGATATTCCATAACATATCAAATATATTTACTATTTGTTCCAAGAATTACTTGCACGCACTTTATTAACTGTACCAAGAAATTAAATTATTTTGACTAAAAATATGCATAATTTACATTGTGTTCAATATTTTTATGTTACTAAAAGGAAAAACTGGACTAAAGATTATTATATAATTTATTCTCAGTAAAAATATAAAAGCACTATGATAATACCTTTAAGAGTTTATTTTAAACCATGAAAATTTTTCTGTTTATCTTTTTTATTTTGTATTATTTTTATTATTTTTAATCTCTCTCTTTTTAAAAGATTTATTTATTTATTTAAGAGAGAGAGTGAGAGAGAGAGGACTCAAGTGCGGGGAGGGGCAGAGGGCAAAGGAGAATCCCGGCCAAACTACTGGAGACGGACTATGTGGGTCTCCATCTTGTGGCTAGATCTCAGGATCCATGAGACCATGACCTGAACTAAAAAAGCACAAGTCAGGCACCCAACTGACCTAGCCACCCAGGCATCCCTCTTTCTACCTCTTAATAAGTCAAAATATAAATTATTTTTACCTATTTACAAGAATTGATATTAACAAATCAAAGAGGGAATCTAAACCCAGACTATGGTAGTTATGTGTATCACTTAGATCATGGGTCTCTTGAGGTATGGAATTATTTTAGCATGTTCACACTGTGAAGGGACCACAACAGTACATTCCTCATTTACAGTTTGTTTTAAAGATAATTTATGCTCTCTTAAGTGAGTCAAAATAGGTTGAGTTGCTCCCAGCCTGGTTCATTGAGAACTTCACAAATGGAGATCCTGGGGGTGCTTCAGAAACTACTTGATGAATGAAACAGAAATGGAATAGCAAATTACTCAAGAATCCTCAAAGAGGTTTGACACTTTAATAATGAGGTGCCTGTGAATACATTAAAGAGGTGTTCTATACTCTTACCAGCTAACTTAAAGCATGCAAGTTGGGTAATTTGTCATGATTCTTATGTTTTCTCTGGATTTCTCCACTGCCTTACTTCACTGTGCTTCTAATGCAGATAACCTGCTGCACAACCACCAGCTCTTTATTTTTTTTTTAAGACAATGCGCTGCATTTATAACCACTTTTTGGATTATTTTCAGGTGAGCGATCTATTTTCTTTTGTTCTAAATTACACTTACCACTTGGAGCACTCTCATTCACCAAGTGGCCTTCAAGCTCAATATATCTCATACGATAATTGCCAAACTTTTTATAGAAAGTAGTGATCTCTTAATTAAAATGATTTCATTTTTATGAAGTATGACTCATAAAAGGCAAAGTGTTAACATATCAGTTAAATTCACTTGCAGTTATTACAGATCTGTAGAATGAATTCAATTTTCTTTATTCTTGTGCATGTAGGGACTTTTCTGAAAATGGAAATCTTTTGGTTTAAATATATATGTTTTTTCTCTCCTTTGATTGGATTTTGTTTTTATCTCTTGGGCTCTGAAAGACAATGAACTTTTGAGGCGTTGAATATAAATAGATTTTTGCAAATCATTAACATGTTAATGTGCTTTGGAGCCAGGATGGATTTTTTTCTAACACAAATAACTAGACCCAATATTTTTGTTGTTTTGTATTTTATTGCAATAGGAGATTTCTTAAAATAGTAGACTGTGGTGCTTCAGGAGTCCCTGGTATTTTATATTTTATATTGGTTTTATTAATTTGTGATTAGTGTGTTTATTTCTGATTTCTGGAAACCCAACCTAAATTATGAGTGAAATGTCTCATTGGAGGCTTATTGAGCATTATCAATAAAGTTAACATGCTTATTAATATATTTTATTCCAGTGTACCAAATAGTGCCATGCAACTCTGACTTTCAGTTAACAACTTCTATTTGTTGGAATCCTTGGGCAATTGGTGTTACGAGGTAATAGAAGACCATCAATTTTGCTTATTCCAGAAATTCAAGAGCTTTTGAAATTTATACTGAAGGCATTTGATGCTTGTTTTCTTGCTAATATAGGAAATTTTATGAAAAATAAAGAATTTGGGAAATCAGTTTACATTCTATACACAATTTTAGCTTTTCTTTTAAATGTTTATAAAGGTATTCTTTCCTCAGAGAGATGAAAATCATCCATTTAATCTTTTTTTAAAAAATATTTTATTTATTTATTTGACAGAGAGAAACACAGCCAGAGAGGGAACACAAGCAGAGGGAGTCAAAGAAGGAGAAGCTGGCTTCCCGCTGAGCAGGGAGACCGATGTGGGGCTCAATCCAGGGTCTCTGGGATCATGACCTGAGCCAAAGGCAGAGGCTTTAACCCACTGAGCCACCCAGGCGCCCCATTTCATCTTTACTCATTTTTAGTTTGTGAATAAGGAGAATTCTTCAGCCTTACCCAAGGTTTTAACTGGCTCAATGAAAAGTAAAGTAGGAAAGGTAAACCAGAGTTCCAAGCTTGATTTCCTTAGATTAAAAAAAACCCAGTTCCACAGGTTCTTAGTCCAATGACCTTGAAGAAGTGATTCAAACTCTCAGCTTCAGTTTCCATTTAAAATAGTAATTCACAGGATTCTTGAACAGAAAATGAAAGACTAGGGCGCCTGGGTGGCTCAGTGGGTTAAAGCCTCTGCCTTCGGCTCAGGTCATGATCTCAGGGTCCTGGGATCAAGGCCCACATCGGGCTCTCTGCACGGCAGGGAGCCTGCTTCCTCCTCTCTCTCTGCCTACTTGTGATCTCTCTCTCTGTCAAATAAATAAATAAAATAAAATCTTAAAAAAAAAAAAAAGAAAATGAAAGTCTACATATGTAAAGACATAATGCTTCATTTGTAGAAATGCAGTAAATGATATTTATTATTGTCATTATCATTCCTTTCATCAGAAATCAAGAGTTCTGAAACCATTATAGTCTCTTGAGTTGTAGTAGAACCTACATTTGTTGTGGAGCCGCTAAGGGAGGATTCGAGCTATTAATAGCAGTGAACATTCAATAGTGCTTAGACTACCTTGTAAAACAAGTGTCTATGGAGGAAATGTGCCAAGCACTGTGTTGTCCCTGTGGAATCAACATTAAATAAGATGCAATCCCAGCCTTCAAGGAATTTATGGCTAGGAAGACAGATAAAAGCAATTCACTAAGTCAAGTGAAATATAAAGGTGGCCTGGATGCATAGAAAAGAGAATTTCTGGAATAAAAGCCTATACTGACACTTCAAACTTAACATTTTTCTCATTCTTTCTTTCAGTGCACCTCTTTGCCATTAGACCTTTTCTTTACTATCATCCCCCTGCCATGTAATACCAGAATATAATTGGGCCCAACAGAATATGGAACTAAGAGCACATTTTTACATTTGTTTTCTTATTGAATATATTTACTGTACCTTGAAAAATAATAGATGGTCTTTAGTCTCCCCTTATCTGTGGTTTTACTCTACACAGTTTCAGTTACTCCCATTCAACCCAGATCCAGAAGCTGATGATCCTCCTGATGAGTGGTCAGAAGGTCGACAGTAGCCTAATGTTAAATCACGTGTCTTTATCACTAACTCCACTTCATCTCATAATGCAGGCATTTTATCAGCTCCCATCATCACAAGAAGGGTCAGGACAGTACAGTGAGATATTTTGAGAGAAAGGGAGACCATATTCACACAACTTTTATGACAGTATATTGTTAAAACTATTCTATTTTATTATTACTTACCCTTGTTAATCTCCTACTATGCTTAATTGATAAATTAAACTTCATCGTAGGTATGTACGTATAGGAAAAAAACATAGTATATATAAGGTTCAGTCCTATCTGCAGTTTCAGGCTTCATTGATGGTCTTGGAATGTATTTTGGGGACATAGGGAGTGCTACTATAGCTGAACAAAGTGACCCTTATCTCCCACTCAAGCCTCCAACAAATCACAGGACTTGAACAAAAACATTTAAAGAGCCCCACCTTTTGATTTAAATATCATATGATCCTACTTCTATCCTTTAGAACCTTCCAAAAAAAGAATTTCTAATACTCTCCCCTCACCACCATTATAATTCCAACTGATTTCATGACTTTCAATGCATATCTGTGGGAGGACTTTTATGTGATCTAGTCTTTCATTCTTTCCTCCCAGGGCTTTTATGATAAGGAAAGTGTATCTCCCAACCCTTCTTAACTACTGAGCTGAGAACTTGGTTCCAGCCGCTCTGTATACACGTACATGTGCAC
>PITA01011706.1:0-65387 GCA_004023965.1 Spilogale gracilis | reverse complement strand
AACATAAATGTGAATCTTTGTGATCTTGGATTAGGTAATGGTTTATCAGCTCTGACACTAAAAGGACACACAAAAAAATTAGAAATCAAAATTAAAAACTTATGGGCTTCAAAGGATACTGTCAAAAAAATGAAAGGACAGCACATAGATCAGAGAAAATATCTATGAATTTGTTAAATAAAGGACTTATACCAAAAATAATTTAAAAATTAAAAAAAATTTTTTAAAGAGAGAGAGGGGGGGGAGAGGTGCAAAGGGAGAGAGAGAGAATCTTAAGCAGGCTCCACACGCAAGGAGAAGCCTGACACAGGGCTTCATCTCACAATCCTGAGATCATGATCTGAGCTGAAATCAAGAGTTGGATGCTTACCCAAGTGAGCCATCCCAATGTCCCCAAAATAAAGAATTCTTACAACTCAATAATAAAAGACAAATTGCCCAATTAAAAAATGGTCAGAGAATTGGAACATTTCTCCAAAGAAGATATGCAAATGGATAATAAAGACATGAAAAGATGCTCAAATCATTAGTCAATAAGGAAATGCAAATCAAAACCACAATGACATATACTTTGCTAGAATGGCTATAATCATCAGCTACATTATTACAGAGAATAAGAAATGCTGGCAAGGATGTGGGGATACTGGAGCCCTCATACATTGCCATTAGGAATATAAAATGGTATAGCTAATGTCTAAGAGTACCTCAAAATGTTACATGTGGAATTACCGTATCACACAACAATTCTCTTTCCAGGTATCTATGTACCCAAGAAAAATAAAAACATGCCCACACAAATACTGGCAGTCAATGTTCGTAGTGGCATTCATAGTAGCCCCAAACTGGAAACAATCACAATGTCCAACAGATGAATGGATCAATAGAATGTGGTGTATCTACACAATGGAACATTAGAAATAAAGTAAAAAGTGATGAATAATAAAAAAAGAAATGAAATATTAACACATACTATAATATTGATGAATTTTGAAAACATACTGATGGAAGAAGCCAGAGACAAAAGACCACACGTTACATGATTCAGTTTATATGAAGAGTCCAGAATAGACAAACTATAGAGGCAGTAGATTACTGGTTACCTGGGGCTGGAAGGTTAGGAGGGAAACGGGGAGCAACTGTTAAAGGGTATAGGGTTTCTTTTTGGGCTGATGAAAATGTTCTAAAACTGATTGAGGTGATGGATACACAACTCTGTGAATACTGAATTATATACTCTAAATGGGTGAATTATATGTGTGAATTATATGTGAATAAAATTTTTATAAAAAAATAAATATACTAAGCACAAAGCCTGGTGATATAATATGTAATACTGCTAAAGAAGCTAAATCAGTGAGTCAAACATTAAGTGAATATACTTAGCCAGATTATACTGCAGATGACATTACCAGGAAAACTAAAGATTGATAATCAAAGGCCTTCCTAAAAGAGTTATTAAGCATATGCTGATTATGGAAGGATCACCTGTACTTCTAGTTTCTTCTTCTTTTTTTAATTCAAAGACTAGCTCATAGTCTAGCTTATAGAATCACATAAAATATTATTTTCCCTTTCATTTCTGCTTTCTTCTTTTGCCACTGAAACAATGGGCTAGACTGCTAATGGTCTGACAGCGCTCCAGGGTTGCTGATATATTTTGGTAGGAATCAAGAAGTCTAGGATCTGGACCTCAGATTTCCAAGTTCAAAACACTAATTTTTATCCCATTAATGAGCAAAAATCAGGCTCTTTGGAGACTGACTCAGACTAATCAAATCCAGAGAAGTCTAGTTAATGAACCAAAATGTCATTTTATTCACTTACAACAGAAATACAGCCTTCATGATAACTGAATGGTTGGGAGTTTAGAGACCCTCATCCAGGGGCACTATCTTCCTCCCCGGTGGAAATCAGAATGTTTATTAGGAAGTGTGACTTTAAGGAATGGTTCTACTCATCTGAGGGATGACTACTGAAATTCGGTAGAAACTTTCTTTACTCTAGAGCTCCCTTTCCTAGGGAATACGAAGATTTATATGTCTTCCTTTTGAAAGTGCTAATCAAAAGTTATCATTGTTTTTTAAAAAGTAAGATTTAACAGCCCAAAACATTTATTCCTTAGGTACAAACATTTCCCTCCATTCTTTTCTTCTAAGTATATATATACATGGATTTCTAAAGACTTTTTAAAATTTATTATGTCAGAGAAAGAGAGAGTGAGTGAGCTGACAAGCCAGGGGAGTTGCAGGCAGAGGGAGAAGCAGGCTCCCTGCTGAGCAAGGGACCCCATGTGAGACTTGATCCCAGGACCTTGGGATCATGATTTCAGCCTGTAGGTAGACGCTTAACCAACTGAGCCACCCAGGTGTTCCCTATTCTAAGTATATTTTTAAAATGCAGTTCAACTTCTATTGTTTATACTCTTTGTAGTTTGTTTTTCTCACTTAACAGTTTGAGAAATTCTCTTACAACATATTCTTCAAAATCTTCTAACTTGAGTCATAATATTCCTTTGAAAGGGGGAACACAAGCAGGGGGAGTGAGAAGTGAGAAGGGGGAACACAAGCAGGGAGAAGCAGGCTTCCAGCCGAGCAGGGAGCCTGATGTGGGGCTCGATCCCGGGTCTCCGGGATCATGACCTGAGCCGAAGGCAGTTGCTTAACCAAGAGGCGCCCCTTCTATTGTTTATACTCTTTGTAGTTTGTTTTTCTCACTTAACATTTTGAGAAATTCTCTTACAACATATTCTTCAAAATCTTTTAACTTGAGTCATAATATTCCTTTGAGTGGAATATATTTGTTTATCTATTTTCCTTCCATGAGACATTTAAATTGCTCAAATTTCTTGATATTATAAATGAAGAAATAAAGTATTACAAATAATACTTAAAAATTTCTGATGCTTAGAAAAAAAATTTTTTTTAAGGATTATTTCCTTGGGATAGTTCCCAGAAGTAGAACTACTAGGTCAAGTGCTATGAATGCCTTTAAAGATCTTGAAATACATTGCCAAATTGCTTTCCAAAACATTTGTATCAATATTCACTCCCACCAACAGCATACAAGTCCGGCTGCTTTAGCCTAGCCCTCCATAGTAAATTTAAATCTTAGTAGGTTAGGGAGGAAAAGCTGATCAATGCTTTCTAATTTGATGCAGATGCAGAGATGTGTCTCGCTTGGCCTTCAAGTGCTCCTAAATTCCCTCTTCAGGAAACTGCCTATTTGGGCACCTGAATTTCTTCCAAATGATGACGTTCATACCAATGCTCACTTGGTTTCTATGGCATATGAACCTACCTCAACTGATCGCCCAGCAAACACAAGTTTTGGCTCTAGCCTGACAGCCCAATCTGCTGCTCTACTGGACCAGTCAAAAGGCCAGCAGAAAGAGGGACCCTTTGTATAAGGAGGGCCATCTGAAGGCCAGTATCTCCAAGTTTATCCTTGGAGGTAAGTCAGACCAACAACAGAAGGCCACATAGATGGAATCATCTTTACTCTGAATAAAACTGATATCACTGAATTGGGTGTATTGTTATTGTCAGCTGGATTTCATGAGGAACTGTTAAAAAAAATCATGATTTGCTATAGGAATGGTATGCAGCATAAAACCCACTCTATCAGACAATGCCCCTTATATTAGCCCTAGGTTCCAGGAAGTCTGTTTTAGAAATCAATGTTAAGAAATACTTACGCCTCTCCAAGCTGATAGAATTTCTGTAACTCAATTGCCCTTTTCTTTTTCTTTTATTATTTTATTTTAGTTTTGGCGTAGTTAACATACAATGTTATATTCTCAGTTGCCCTTTTCAACATGGTCAGAAAGTTTCAAGCCAAATCTGAAGCATAACACATTATTATATTTCTTGTAGAAGTTATCACAAGTCCTTGTGGAATAAGGAGTATAGACAGACTGGATCCTCTTTCTTTTCTAGACTTTTTGCAGTCAGTCCCGATGTGACCGCATTTATTATGCCATTATCCCTTACCTGAACACAATGGCACAGCATGTTAAAACTACCTACACCTCAGATTTTTGGTTGTTGATTACTTAAGTTGGTTGTTGTCAGACAATGAGAGACTCCTGTCAGTAAGCCATGACTAGCACAAAATTCATTTTTAAAAAAAGACTTAAGGCATCTATTATTCATTAATTGAATTCAACAAATGTTTTTGGAGTACCTACTCTTCTGCCAAGTATTGTTTATGTTGGGGATATAATGGTGAATGAGATACGTCCTTGCCCTCCTGAACTTACACTCTCAGGCTGTAACTGATTTGCTTTGGGATAGCTCTTATTTTTAGGACTTTTTCCTGAAGGCAATGTGAGGCAACTAAACATCTGTAAACAGAATGGCATGGTAGCTTTTTGGTTTCAGAAAAATCTCTCTATCAGCAGGGCACATCTTTGGCAAGACGAGGTTATAACTTGAGAAATAATTATGGGAATTTATGTTGAAAGGGCCATGAACTTTTGAAAAAGTTGAAAAACACTGGCACATAAAAGACCCACAAGCATTTATGTGTGGGGGGTGCGTGGGAGTGCATGTGCACATGCATGTTAGGCAAAAGCTGTATAAAGGGGATCTGGCAAACAGTTTGAGTCTCCAGAACCAGGATGCTCTGAGGACTCCCTGAGCCCAGCAGAAGGTGGCAGCACTGGAAATCCTCCCTGTTTGGAACAGCCCTCAGATGGACCAGGTTAGTGGGCTTAAGAGATTAGCTACGTATGACCCAGACTGGTTTGCAAGTGAGGTACAGTCAGGCAGCTTGGGAGCAGAGCAGGATAGTGTTCAGCTAGAGCCCATGAACAGAAAAGCAGTCAACCATCAAGGAACATGTGCATGATGGAGGCCAGACCAAACCAAGGCAGGGCAACACACAGTTGTTGCCAGTAACTAAACTAAATGATGGCAAGTGAAGCCGGAATCTTCCTACCCAAATACCAAATCCAAGGATCGAAAAGTAGCAATATTCAATAACAAAGACAACACTCACCAGCAGCAACCAAAAAGGAATGGGGTAACAACTGTATGCCATATATTTTTAAAAGTTCTAGCCAAAAAAGGAAAGATTGTCACCCACCTCCTACTCTAGCCCCATCTCCCCAAAGTGATATTGGTGAATCAACACAATTTTGAGAATTTTCACCAAGAGGCTCAGATTTGGAGAGAAGCACAAATTTCTTAGTGAAGTGTGACAGACATGGAGGCTGGAATGTGATGGTAGAGTGGAGGATGTGACTAACCAGGAGCCGCCTCATGGATGCCAAGCCTTTTTGGTCCCACACAGAGCTGAAGGACTGGCACAAAATTCCCTATGAGAATGGGATACACTATGAGGTGGCAAAATCCCAGCATGAAGCAATTAAATCTCAGAAAGGAAGGAAGAGCTCATGTGTTTTTAAATAAATAATTCATTTGCATTGTTCAAAATTCAAAAAGTTTTTATGCAAAGATAGGTCTCCCTCCCAATCCCATCCTACTACCACTCAGGGGCCTTTTCCATAGGCAACTAATTATTAATTCCTTGTCTATCACTCCAGAAATATATTTTAGGTATATAACAGCAACTATGTAGGTGAACGCATAAAGATATATTTATACCCATCCTTTTTTTCCAACTTTTTACATAATGGCAGCATTTTATACACATTGTTCTATACTCTACTATTCTTCCCTTAAAAAGTATCCTGAAGATCTTTCTTCAGCAATACATATATATACACTGTTTTAATTCTTGAGACTTTATGTCTTAATATCTATGCACTCTCCTAAGCCCTATCCTTATGTCTTCAGCATGTACAAAAATACGAAAACAGGAAAACTCCAATCCTAAATTGTAGCTCAGTGGGGAAAACAACTGAATAAACATTGTGGAAATGCAGCCAGGGAGAAATCAGTAACATCCATATCAGAGCAAATAAAATGACTGCACAGGGCTGCTCACACTTTAGAAAGACAGAGGCATGGCAACAATATAAATGTAAAATAAGAAAAGAAAATGATAAGGCATGCATTACGTCCAGGGGAAAGTAAAAAATTAAAACAATTGCAAAGAAGATAATAACTATGGAAAATAAAGACAATGCAACAAAAGAATAATTTTGTCCCCAAAGTAGAGCACCCAATATATGGAACAGAAAATGTATGCAGGAGTATAATCCAAGAAATATAAGAACTAACTGTATACTGAAAGAACACACTGTGTTCCAGAAAAAAAAGAAACAACAAAAAACTAATAGTGAATGAGTAAACCAAGAAATTTCCTGGTTACAAAAACACTTCAGGGATCCAGAATGAAAAAAGCAGGTTACCCACAAAGTAGCAAGAACATCAGCCTGGCTTCAGACTTCTCCACAGCAACATCCAATGTCAGAAGACAATGAAGCAACACTACCAAGGTGTGAGGGAACGAAAGCACGTTCAAGAATATTATACCCAGTCAAGATGTCACCCTAGTGCAATGGCAATGGGTAAACATCACTAAATATGAAAGAACTTGCCACATAATGCCTATGCAACCAACATTCTTAAGAAACACATGCTATCAAAAATTCAGCCAAAAGAGATGAATCAAAATAAAGAATTCAGGAATGGAGAAGTCATGGTCAAAGGGCCCAGGGTAGGCAATGAATTCATTCAAATACAAAGCTAAGACTAAACAATTATGCTAACTATGGCCACAGAACATAATATAAATGCTTATAACCATAATAATGTATTAGTAATATAATTTTAAAATGGGAGTAAGGGAAGAAGAGATGGAAGGAGAAGTGAGAATATTAATTTCCTTAATAGAATTAGGAGATACTACCTAAAACTAAAATACAACCAAACGTAATTCTACAGTAAATTTGTGTAACTTTTTGTTAAAGGGACTTTTTATAGCTCATGGTGAAAAGATTTTATATTTATTAAGAACAGTGATTTCCGACTAACACCAAGGAAATAGAAACAATCATCAAAAATTACTATTAACAATTATATGCCAATATGTTTAACAACCTAGAAGAGATGGATACATTTCTAGAAACCTATAAACTTCCAAGACTGAAACAGGAAGACACTGACAATTTGAATAGACCTATATCTAGTAATGAGATTGAAGCAGTGATCAAAAACCTCCCCAAGGGGCGCCTGGGTGGCTCAGTTGGTTAAGCGACTGCTTTCGGCTCAGGTCACGATCCTGGAGACCCGGGATTGAGCCCCATATCGGGCTTCCTGCTTGGCGGGAAGCCTGCTTCTCTCTCTCTCACTCCGCCTGCTTCCTGCTTGTGTTCCCTCTCTAGCTCTGTTTCTCTCTGTCAAATAAATAAATAAAATCTTAAAAAAAAAAACCAACAAAAACAACAACAACAAAAACCTCCCCCAAGAGTCCAGGACCAGACGGATTCCCTGGGGAATTCTACCAAACATTCAAAGAAGAAATAACACCTATTTCCCTGAAGCTCTTTCAAAAAATAGAAATGGAAGGAAAACTTCCAGACTCTTTCTATGAAGCCAGCATCACTCTAATCCCCAAAACAGACAAAGACACCATCAAAAGGGAGAACTTCAGACCAATATTGCTGATGAATACGGATGCCAAGATTCTCAACAAGATCCTTGCTAACAGGATCCAACAATACATTAAAAAGATTATCCATCATGACCAGGTGGGTTTTATCCCAGGGATGCAAGGGTGGTTCAACACTCGCAAAACAATCAACGTGATAGAACAAATCAATAAGAGAAGAGAGAAGAACCACATGGTACTCTCGATTGATGCAGAAAAGGCATTTGACAAAATACAACATCTGTTTGGCAAACAGAAACACAGTGAGGGAGGGAACACAAGCAGGGGAGTGTCAGAGGGAGAAACAGACTTCCTACTGAGCAGGGAGCCCGATGCGGGGATCAATCCCAAGACCCTGGGTTCATGACCTGAGCCAAAGGCAAGATGCTTAACTGACTGAGCCACCCACGTGCCCCTGAAAAATTTTTTTAGAGAAGATTTTATTTATTTACTTGAGAGAGAGACAGAGAGAGTAAGCAAGAGAAAGAGCATGAGCAGGAGAGAGGGGAAAAGGGTGAGGCAGAAGAGGACTCACCACTTTGTAGAGAGCCCAACACAGGGCTTGCTCCCAGGACCTGTGGACTGTTACCTGAACTGAGGGCAGCTGCTTAACCGACTGAGCCACCCTGGCACCCCTTCCCCCACCCTTTTATTTTTAATTTTTAAAAGGACAAACATAAGGGCAATTTTCTTCTCTAGCTTCCCAGAACACAGAAAACGGGCCTTGCCTCTTGGGGTTGCAGCACCCGACCCCTCCAAAAGCAATGCTTGATATATTTTACTTAACCACACTTGCTTTATTGAGCTCTGACAAAAGAAATGCGTGTCTTACATCGAAATAAATAGCCAAATTATGACGCTCCTGTGAAAAGCTCTGGATTTATTTGAGGTTAGCATTTCAAAAAGATGTACTAAACTGCGAGAGGGCATTATATTTCTTTGGGCTAAAAGGATAGTAATACTAGGTGTATTCATGCTTATTTTTGACTAATTGAAATGGATAAAAAGAGACACATGAGAAAATCAAGTATAGTGATATGTCATGTGTCTAGCATTGGAAAAGAAATGTGCAGTTAGAATTAAATCTTTTCCCTTGATATGACCAAATTTTAAACACTGAAGAGCTTCTCCAGCTGGGGCACACATACCCCAAAGATGTACAGCATGGTCCACTCCTGTGACATGCTAGCAGCAGTTAACTCTCTCAAACTCAACTGTATGAACACAATTCAAAGAAAATAAGATAGAAAACTAGTGTAGGCAACTCCACCTAGTATCTCACAGTGTGAATGTGGGCACCAGAGTGAATGGTAGTCTTAGGTCCCCTGGTCACTCACCACCCTGTGTTTTCACTGTTCAAAGATAATGTAACACACACCCTAAATGGGAACCAACTATTTCATCTAGCTACTGGAGGGAAAAGTAGCTGTGCTGGACTTCCTGAGAGTCCATACTAAGTTGCATTGTGTTACATGAACAATTCAAAGTACTTTTCCATTGGAATTTTATCCCTACATAAGCAATTCTATTTTGGAAGAAAAGCCACAGTATATATTCAAAAGTTTATCACTGGTTCACTGATTTTCCCGGAAAAAAATTTTTGGGAGTATCCATTTTTACATTAAAACATTAAAAAGGGGACTTCAAAAGTTTTCACATTTGGGGTGCCTGGGTGGCTCAGCTGGTTAAGTAACTGCCTTCAGCTCAGGTCACGATCCTGGAGTCCTGGGATCGAGCCCCGCATCGGGCCCCCTGCTTGGCAGGAGGCCTGCTTCTCCCTCTCTCAGTACCCCCCTTCTTGTGTTCCCCCTCTGGCTGTGTATCTCGCTGTCAAATAAATACATAAAAAAATCTTAAAAAAAAAAAAAAGTTTTCACACTTATGGCAAGCTATTTTGCCTTTACTCCCAAATCCCTGTGGTAACTATACCACCCTCACAGATATTAAGGAACCTTGAGAAGAGCTGGAAAAACACAATGATACGGATATATAATACAAAAATAAGGTAGGAAGCCAGGCTTAGGGAAAATAAGGCTAAGAAAAATATCTTGAAACAATGGGAGAAATTAACACCTACACCGATGTGAAGAGAGCCAGTGTACTTGTGTTTGGGGCAGACCATGAACTTGGACTGTGTTCCTTTATGGTGAATACAAGGAGAAAAAAAGAACAATCCAGTTGTACAATTCAATGCACATGAAAGAAAAAGAACCAGGTGCTTGGTTTTTTTTGAGCCATATCTCTACATATTACGTGGCTTTGACTATAGTAGCAGTTTCTAGTTTATTAGATGTCCTTTACACAGCTTACTGTTTCAGATGGCCAGCTGTCAAAGTGTCTGCCACTGGCAGGCTGCTCTTCTTAACTGAGGTTCTCACATGCAAAAAGTAATAATAAATTGCCTCCAAGGGAGGAACCAGAGGCCTTTGAAAGGAATCAAATATCCAGAAGCTTTTCATTTGTTTGTTTACTTTCGGGGTCTCCACTCTCTAAGAAAAGTCTAATCTCCAAATGAAAGCAAAATACAGACATGAAGAAAAATGAGCCATGTTTCCCACCTTTCTAAAGTTAACAGAAGAGTGTCACTTTTGAAAAGCAGGAAAACATAAAAATATTAGAAGCCATTCTCTAAGAGAACACAATGAGTCAATTTTAAGTCATGGAGACTCTCAAACCTCTGCATTGTAGTTAGCATTTCAATAGCAAATTGCTATCTGATTATTTTTATCGTCCACGGCACTCCAGGTATTTTTGACCAGACTGTTAATTGCAGCCTTGAAATATATATTTGAAATACATATATTTCATACATATTTTATAGCAAGACTACATCCTAAGCTTCTCTTAAAAAAAAAAAGATATAGGGGCGCCTGGGTGGCTCAGTTGGTTAAGTAACTGCCTTCGGCTCAGGTCATGATCCTGGAGACCAGGGATCGAGTCCTGCATCGGGCTCCCTGCTCGGCAGGAAGCCTGCTTCTCCCTCTCTCACTCCCCCTGCTTGTGTTCCCTCTCTTGCTGTGTTTCTCTCTGTCAAATAAATAAAAATGTTAAAGAAAAAAAAAGATATAATAAAACTGTCAAGACCAAATAAAATTGATAGTTGAACTCTTAGATTTACAGTTTCTTTTGGCTAAACTTATGCTAACAATCCATAAGTACCCTGGATAATGGGGATAAGAAAACATTTTATTTGCATCTCTATTTTAAAATTTTATTACATTTTACCTCAGTATACTCTGAAATTTCTTTTTATGTAAAACTTTCTCAAAAGGCTGAACCTGATCCAATGACCATGGCTTGAAATAATGTTAGATTTAATGACAAGATTGAGAAAGGAGAATCATGTCCTTATGACCTGAAAAAAAAACAAGAATCGTAGGATTTCATTTAAGCAAACCAAGAAATACACTTCTACCAAACCATGTGGACAGAGAAGGAAGACCAAAGAAGATAAAATGTAACCACACAGGCGGTGGTGAAAGAAGGCTTCCATGGGACAGATGCTTTATTTATAAGAGCAAGGAACCACAAGGATTATTTAATATGGTGATCTGTAGCTAAGAGAATCTTGGCTGTCAGAACTGGAAAGGATCTATGAGAACAAGTTCAACCCAATGTCTGACAGATTAGCAAATGAAGTCTGGAGAGGTAAAGTGACTTGCCAAGCTTACAGAGATAGTTTTGAATAAATAAATTAATGTTTATGTGCAAAATTTGGTGATTACTCTCAAAGGTTACTTATTGGTCAATATATAACCAGAATAGAATTAAAATATTTGCAAATAAGGGGTCCCTGGGTGGCTCAGGAGGTTAAGTGTCTAACTCTTGATTTTGGCTTGGGTCATGATCTTATTAGGGTCCTGGAATCGAGCCCCAGATCAGGCTCTGCACTCAGTGGGGAGTCTGCTTAAGATTCTCTCTCCCTCTCCTTCTGCCCTTCACCACCCCCCAAATAAATAAATAAATTAAAAAAAAATTTGCAACTGATATGACAAAAAGTTAACATTCAAAGTATACAAAACAGGGGCACCTGGGTGGCTCAGTGGGTTAAAAACCTCTGCCTTCGGCTCAGGTCATGATCTCAGGGTCCTGGGATCGAGGCCTGCATCGGGCTCTCTGCTCAGCAGGGATCCTGCTTCGTCCTCTCTCTCTGCCTGCCTCTCTGCCTACTTGTGATCTCTTCCTCTCTCTGTCAAATAAATAAAATCTTTAAAAACAAAACAAAACAAAGTATACAAAACAGAAACTGTTTTTGTCTTTTAAAAAATCAAGATTCTATTAAGCAAATGAGCAAAGGGTATAAGTAATCCACATAAAAATAAACAAAATAGGGCGCCTGGGTGGCTGAGTGGGTTGAGGGACTGCCTTTGGCTCAGATCATGATCGCGGAGACCCAGGATCGAGTCCCACATCAGGCTGCCTGCTCAGCGGGAGGCCTGCTTCTCCCTCTCTCACTCCCCCTGCTTGTGTTCCCTCTCTGGCTGTGTTTCTCTCTGTCAAATAAATAAAATCTTAAAAATAAATAAATAAATAAATAAAATATACATAATAAATAACATGGAATTACATTTCACAATTAGCAAAAAATACAGTAAACAAGAGTACCTCTGAGTTTATATGACTAACCCAGTGAATATTAAAAATAATAATACCTAAATGTTGATAGTGTTAAAACTATCATATTCACTTTGGAAATGGGCACAATCCTTTAGCAAGTCCTTTAGCAAGTGGGCAATATTTTTAAAAGTTAAAAAGATACTCATACTCTTTGAATTAGTAATTATAGCTGAAAATGTATACAAAGGGCAAAAAACAAAGACTAAAAAATCTATATACAGAGAGAGACATTGGCCAAAAATAATTAACAGTCTTTAAAAATAGGAACAACCTAAACATTCTCCAACTAGGGGAGGCATAATGGTACATCTAATGCAATTATTTTGTAATGAATTTAAAAATTTAAAATATCAGTGAATTAAAGATGAGCCTGAAACATCTTTCATATCAGAAAACAAGGAAGTTATCCAAGATGACTGGGGTCCTATCAAAAAGGCCTGGAAGACAATCTAAAGACGGTTCCAAAGGCCAAAGATGCCAATCTGAGCATTAAAAAGACTTACAATGGACTGAATCATATCAGTTATGTTAAAATTCATGAGTTCGTGATGATAACATAAGAAGCAAAAACTTTACTATCCCTTGGACATACCTGATTTTTGTTGTTTGGGAGAAGGTGTGTGTGTGCGGTGTCTACCAATATTAGTGTCTGCCTGAGGTAGGAAAATCACATGTCTGGTTCTGTATGAGGAGAAGGGTGTATAAAGCAACATGAAATACTAGCCTTCATTTTGTTTTAAATTACAGACTAATGTTAACTGTTCTCAGAACTGGATTTTTTTCTTCAAAACTGAAATGGATTTTTCGTTTGGATTTAATAAAGTATTGCTAGCTGAAACCAGTATGACATGCTAACAGAGATGTCAGATTGATGAGAAATGTTGCCGCCTGATTTAAAACCAAGCCCTGAACCTTTTTAAAGAACAATAAAATATACTTCCTGTGGGGAAAAAACCCAAAAACTTTCATTGGTATGCTTTAGGGGACTCAAGGAAACCGGTACATTTTATACTGGTATGGTATGTAAAAGACAAGAATCAAGTGGAAAAATAAAAGATATATACACAGGTATGTTACAAAAAAAAAAACAGCGGGTGCCTGGGTGGCTCAAATGGTTAAGCATCTGCATTCGGTTCAGGTCATGACCTCTGGGTCCTGAGATGGAGCCCTGCATCGGGCTCCCTGCTCAGCTGGGAGTCTGCTTCTCCCTCTCCCTCTAACTCTCTCCCCTGCTCATACTCTCTCTGTCTCACATGAATAAATGAAAACAAAAAAAATCATAAAAACAAAAATCAGGAAAAGCAGTTTTACCTGTAGGAAAAGGGGAAGGAAACTTGGATTACAAGGAACCAGGTGGGACAGGAATTTACTTTCCACAGCACACCCTTTTATAGCTTTTAAATTTTGTACTCTGTAAATTAACGTGAGTTCTGTACCATTTTGTACCATCTGAAAAATAAACTCAGTATTACTACTGAAATTATGTAAAAAAATGGAAAATGATTATAGTAAAAAAACTCAGAAATCAAATGATAAGCACTTTAATTATAACAATGTAAAAACTGCATATACATATAGACCAGGCCTGGGAAAAAACAAAGAAAAATAAAATTGTTGACTAGAACTGCAGAATTTAGGGGCATTTTCCCCCCTGTTGAATAAAATGAATTCCGTTGTTATATATATTGTGTTATTTGTCCAATAAATAATGTTAAAGTGGCATTTAAATGGAAAACATAATATTTTCACACACTGTGCTATCCATACTTAGAGGAAAGCCTAGCTATTTGAACCCTGAGCCCATAATCAAGGCAACTAAGCACCATTTGGTGGTAACTTGACTCTTATTGTAGGCAAGAGATCTCAGAAGGATAAAAGAAAAAGTCTACTGAGGGTTGTTCATACATCGCTGTTCAAAGTACAATGACTTTGCCCAGCTCTGTCTGCCCATGCCTGCACCAGGGCGGGCGCGGTGGCGGGGGCGGTATTCGCTGAGTAGGCGGCCTGCGGAACACAGAAAAGAGCCTGTCGACAATGCATAAAAGACACACACTGAAAACACCGCTTGCGGGAGGAATGAAGCTTGTCAAAGTACTGCAGAGGCTGGGAAAGTGAAGAGAAGAGAGAAAGCAATTATAACCTGAACCTAACAATTCCTCAGCTAAATTTATCTAGAGAGGTGGAATATATCTGCGGCTTGAAAATGATAGGCAAATGAATGTGCAGGTTTAAAGGACCCAACCTACACAGATCTTTAAATGGTCACTGTTCAAAAAAAAAAATCCTACTTTCTTATCAATCATCTGTTATTATTCTGATAATATTTCAACTGTGAGCCCCCCAAATAAACAAATGGCCCCAGGGAGGAATAAGGAAATCCTAGGCTCTGGCAAAAACCTTTTATTTTTTGTTATGAGATAAATCAAAGTAAGGATTTATTAATGTCAAACTTTTCCAATAACACTAGTTAAAAAATTTTTAGCTATGAATAGTGAAAATGAAATAGTAATTTTTATTTACTTTTTAAAAAAAATTTTTTTTAAGATTTTATTTATTTATTTGACAGAGAGATCACAAGTAGGCAGAGAGGCAGGCAGAGAGAGGAGGAAGCAGGCTCCCCGCTGAGCAGACAGCCAGATGGGGGCCTCGATCCCAGGACCCTGAGATCATGACCTGAGCTGAAGGCAGAGGCTTTAACCCACTGAGCCACTCAGGCGCCCTATTTACCTTTTTAAGGTTGAAATGGAGTTACTCATCCAAAGTTTTCCCAAATTTTTGTTGAGATATCTCAGTTAATAAACTTATTCGTGAACTAATGTTCACAGATAATTCCAAAATATATTACCTAAATACCTAAAATACATTATCCTAAACTGCAAATATTTTATATCTATAGAAATGTATATCAAAAAGGCAACAACAGGGGCGCCTGGGTGGCTCAGTGGGTTGGGCGAGTGCCTTCGGCTCAGGTCATGATCCCAGAGACCGGGGATCGAGTCCCACATCGGGCTCCCTGCTCGGCGGAAAGCCTGCTTCTCCCTCTCTCACTTCCCCTGCTTGTTGTGTTCCCTCTCTGGCTGTGTTTCTGTCAAATAAATAAAATCTTAAAAAAAAAAAAAAAAAGGCAACAACAATTATTTCACAGTAAGTAGTCATTTTTATTTTCTTCTTTGTGACTTTCAGCATGAGCTAAATTTTTCTTACAATGTCCATGTGTTACTTTTATATAAGGAATGTAAGAAATAAAAGGTATAAATTTATAATAAGATTACATTAGAAATAAGAGCTTTCCATTAAAAAAAGATTTAATAGCCACAATACTATAAATTCTATTAAAAATAAAAATGGGTACAATTTCAATCAACACAATGTGTAATCATTACCACACACAACAGATTTACAATCATTTTCACCAAAAAAACCCCCACCACATATAATAAAAAACCTAACTTCAAACAGCTTTTGGAAATGTTTATTTACTAAAGTAACTCCTATTCCTTTTTTTTTTTTTTTAAAGATTTTATTTATTTGACAGAGAGAAAGAAATCACAAGCAGGCATAGGCAGGCAGAGAGAGAGGAGGAAGCAGGCTCCCTGCTGAGCAGAGAGCCCAATGTGGGTCTCAATCCCAGGACCCTGAGATCATGAACTGAGTTGAAGGCAGAGCTTTATTAACCCACTGAGCCACCCAGGTGCCCAGTAACTCCTATTCTAATGAAGCCTGCTGGAAGGAGAAGATCGTGTTCAGGTCATTACTGAAGTTTATGACCATGTACACTACTTAGGCGTACTGAGATCTAGAAACAAACAAAAAAATAAATAAATGTGTGTGTGCGCGCGCGCGCACACACTCTCTCTCTCTCTCTCTCTCTCTCTCTCTCCCGAGGGATTAGCCAATCTATGTTTTTGCTTCTCAAATCCAACTCTATAAATATAAAACAGATTAATTACTCATACTAAGTAGTATAATATCACCATATTCTGTTGCCAAGGATGGACTGGTAGATTTCTATATTGGCTTGAGACTTCAGCAACTATCTAAATCCTTTGGGACAGCCACTAATAGTCGCTTATTCACTATGCGTTTTCCTTCTCTTCATCACTAACATTGTGCTGATCTGTAGCAGTGTACCCTGCTTAAGCACCAGCTTCCTTGGAATCCTCTGCAGCTGGAGGAAGCCAGGGGGCCCAAATCTGACCAATGAAAGACTGAGAGTTTCTGAAGAGCCTTGCTGTGCAGCACTTTCTGCCTAGAATAGGACAAGATATCACGTAACTCACCGTAGCGGTCTTCTAACTATGAGGTCACATGTACCAAGAAAGTAGTCCCACTATGGATGGTAGAGCAGAAAGACAGATTTTTGGTTACATGGAAAAAAACCCCCTTATTTGGTCAAAGCACAGTGGTCAGAATTCTGTCATATATAGCCAAATACAATCCTACCTATATAATTTCTTTCAGAGTTGAAAAAAATGAACCCCAAATCCAAAGGGAATTTGGGTAAACTTAGTAGATCAAAGCATATAAAGAGTGTGGGACTAGGTAACCCGCCCCTCCTTTTAAAGATTTTATTTGTCAGAGAGAGAAAGGACACAAGCAGGCGGAATGGCAGGCAGAGGGAGAAGCAGGCTCCCTGCTGAGCAAGGAGTCCGACTTGGGATTCGATCCCAGGATTCTGGGATCATGACTTGAGCTGAAGGCAGACATTAAACTACCTGAGCCATCCAGGTGTCCCTGGGTATCACTTTTTAAAAGAAGCTATTTCATGATACTTTTCAGCCACAAAAACTAATGGTATCAGTAAGAAAGAAGATAGTGGAAATCAGAGTTCATTATCTCAAAAAAAATCACTCGTATTTTATGTCCAAAAACAAAACAGATCAAAAACCTGCTTTCTTTTGCAATTTTGACATGTGATATTCATAGGCATCTTTTAAAAACATCTTTCTGGAGCCAAGAATGTGACAACTCAATGCCAGGTCAAGATCTAACCAATATAAATGCAGTATTTACTGAAGTATTTAACTATTATAAATAGTTGGTTGCTCTTTAATAAACCATTTTTCTTTAAAAGGGTTGGAACTGTGATTACCCTACTCCCCCTACAGATTATTTTAAGGGAAAACTCTAGCATAAGCATCATACTCTGTGGGAACAAATCAGCCACAGATCTAATATGACTGTTTCATGAAAAGAGGTGTATACTCCAGAGAGCTAGGAAATATGTATTTTACTTGATTCTTCACAGTAAATAATGTACTATAATCATCTTGCTTTGAACTCCAAAGAAACTGTAATAAGGGCTGAATGTCAATGAACTGTAAGAATAATGAACACAAGACCCATATCCCAAAGCAGGTTGCTGCAAAGTTTAGGAGAAAGTCCTTTCCAGGTCACAGTTTCAGAGTGCAGAGGGATATACTTTCCTCCTAGTATGTCCTTAGGAAGCTAAGGTCATCACAGTCTCCTCTACTGCAGGTGGAGTTTATACTGAGAGTCACCGGCTCACTGTACTTCTCTGATGCATCCATATTCCTAAAGGACTTGTCAAGATGCACAGAAACTCTATATTAGGTGCTGTGTTAGGCCAAGCATTACTTTAGACTATTTGGAAACAAAGAGAGAAACATGTAAGGCGATATTGTTGCCCAAACTACAACAATACTAAAATCTATTTATTGAGAGTATTCTACTCATCAGTCATGGTTCTGTATCTTTCATTTATATTTGCTAATTTAATTCTCACTTACTCTAATGAAGTAGAGTCAGACTACTATTTTCCTCATTGTATAAAACAGGAAAGTGAGATCCAGAAAAAGTAACTCATGTGAAATTACACAATGGGTAAGTGGCAGAACCAGACTCAAACCTAGGCAGTCTGGCTCCAGAATCCCTGCTCTTAACTACTAAGCTAGACTACTTCTAATCATGGGAAGGAGAAAATCAGGCAAAAAAGGATGTGATGATTTCTAAATATGCCCCAAATTCTTTGATAGTTCTCCTTTCAGAGATAGAGCCTAATTCTCTTGCCTTTGACTGTGGGGCTGGACTTAGTAATGGCTTCAAATAGAAAAAACAGAAGTAGTGGTGGCTGATAATAGGAACTACATCATAAAAGGCACTGTGGCTTCATCCTTGCCCTCTCTCTAGGATCATCCGCTCTGGGGGATCCAGCTGTCATGTTATGAAGGACATTCCAGCAGTCCTATATGGAGAGAATCAAACAGCGAGGTGAGGCCTCTGGCCAACAGCCATGTGAATGAGCCATCCCAGGAGCAGATCCTCCGGTTCCAGTCAAGTCTTTAGCTGACTGCAGTCCCGGCTGACATCTGACTGCAACTATGACAAGGAATGAGCCAGAATGAGCCAGAACTCCCCTGCAAATGGCTCCTGAATTCCAGACCCACAGAAACTATGAGATAGGAAAGGTTTGTGATTTTTTTTTTTTTTTAAGATTTTATTTATTTGACAGAGAGAAACACAGCCAGAGAGGGAACACAAGCAGGGGGAGTGAGAGAAGGAGAAGCAGACTTCCCGCCAAGCAGGGAGCCCGATGTGGGACTTGATCCCGGTTCTCCGGGATCACGACCTGAGCCCAACTGAGCCACCCAGGTGCCCCAAGGTTTGTGATTTTTAAGCCACTCAGTTTTGGAGTAATTTTTTTTTATAAAGATTTTATTTATTTATTTGACAGAGAGAAACAGCGAGAGAGGGAATACAACTAGAGGGGGTGAGAGAGGGAGAAGGAGGCTTCCCGCCAAGCAGGGAGCCCAATGTGGGGCTCGATTCTGGGTCTCTGGGATCATGATCTGAGCCGAAGGCAGACGCTTAAAGACTGAGCCACCCAGGTGCCCCTGGGGTAAATTTTAATGTGCCAGTAGATATAGAACATTTTGGCAGAACCACATTTTCAGTATAAATTGTATTTAGGTAAGCTATAAACTGCATAATTACTTAATGATTTATTTATTTTTATATATTTATTTACTTCTTAAAGATTTTATTTTTAAGTAATCTCTGCACCCAATATTGGACTCAAACTTACAACCGAGATCAAGAATCACATGCTGTACCAACTGAGCCAGCCAGGCACCCCTACTTAATGATTTTGAAAGTCTGTTCATTCTTTGAAGCAATAACCATTTTGATTCCTGTAGAAGGGTGAAATGACATATCTCAGGTTCTTTCAAAGGCATAATAAACTGAACTACTTATTTTCTGAGATTCTACTCAATTTACTTTACCAAAAATTAACCAATATGTGTTAAATATATATATATACATGTATAAAGAGTATTCCCACCTAGATTGTCACATATCTTTTGCTTTTTCTATTTTCTTGTAAGTCAATAAGGAAACAATATATTCCAGCTCCAAAAATCTATCTATAAGAGCAAGCTGTCTATTTGATTCCTGACAGTCTATTCAAGGTGTTAATCTGTCATTATTTATAGACCCTTGATTCCTTTCTGAGCAGCTGTCACTAACAGAACAACTTAGAAGTTCAAAACACTCTTTATTCAACTCAACTGCCTCCTGGAATCATTAGTCATGCTCCTCAAAGCTATGACTGATGTTGTGAAAAAGAGCCACCATTAAACACACCAAGATTAGCTGATGTTCACTGACTGATATTTCTTTAAAGCCCTCACTCCTGATATTTTGGGTCTCTTTTATCAGGCTGAAAGCTTTCTGGGGGTGTTTCTTGCACCCAGGTTTTAACTGTTTGTGGCTTTCAAGGCACCCCAGAGCCGTCATTTGGGAACTCATGTATGTTCAGAAGACAAATACTGGTTATCTTCTGGGGTAGAAGGGAAAAAAAGGGGGAGAGCAGCAAGTTGGCTTCTAGTTTAGAAGTATTTGATACAGGGCACCTGGGTGGCTCAATGGTTGGGTGTCTACCTTCTGCTCAGGTCATGATCCCGGGGTCCCAGGATCGAGCCCCATATGGGGCTCCCTGCTCAGTGGGAAGCCTGCTTCTTCCTTTCTCCCCCTGCTTGTGTTCCCTCTCTGGCTGTGTTTCTCTCTGTCAAATAAATAAATAAAATCCCCCCCAAAAAAAGAAAGGAAAAAAAAAGAAGTATTTGATACTTTGTCCAGACCATTCTCCTCTGCCCCAGGCTTTAGAAATGGTACTCTGGCCTCAAGCTATCCCAACCAAACTCAAATTCTCCAAAAGAAGAAGAGCAGAGGCATGACCAAGACTCATATCTGGCAGTGAGGGCTGACCAGAGTCTGAGAACAGAAGGAACAAATGGGGAAGGAAGTAGAAAAGAGATAGAGAAAACAAGCAACAATGAAGTGGTAGGAGAAATAAAAGGAAGGGGGAAAAGCATGAAGAAAGAGAAAGAAGTTGTAAGAGAGTTTCAGGGTAGGACATGAGAGCAAGAGAGAGGATAAATACAGAGGCAGAGAAACAATGTCCCCTGAAGGAAAAGAGAGAGAGAGAGTGTATGTGAACAAAAAGTCAAGGCTTACCCCCACATTTCTGATTCAGTAACCAGGAGAAACTGGCAATGCTATGAAGAGGTCCAGCAGAGAATAGGAGAAAACAGGCCTGACATACAGTGATGAATTAAGCTTTATACATGTTGAGTTAGAAGTTTCTTCAGAATAACCAAGTGGAAATTCCAAATAAACAGCTGGGACAGAAACTCAAGAGACAGATATGGCCCAGAAGTGAGTATGCGAGGGCCTCTGTAGCCACAGGGAAGGTATGAGGAGGCTACACAGAGAGATTGTATAAGGGAAGAAAAAGAAGGCTCAGGGCCAAAGCTGAGGGAACACTCACATTTGAGGAGCACAGGGAGAAAGAAGAGCCCCTATACAAGGATAAGGAAAGGGGCAGGTGGCCTAAGGCCAGCAAGAGCTGGGAGCTTGGGTGGGTGGCTGAGTGAGTTGCCCCAATGTGAGGGGCAGCCGGAGAAGCGCGTCCTCAGAGAGCCGGGGTTCCATCAAGGTAAGAGAGCTGAGGAAGATTAATATGAAGACACAGATGCGTTTGTTTATAATAGAAAAGGGTTCCAAAATGTACTCTCACCTTTCCTGTGCTCACTGACTGCTCTGGCCTTACTCTTTGGGAAAAACTTTGGTCACACAGTGCTTCATGTCTGTGTCCTTGGCTGGAGAGCAGGACTGAGTATTCGGATCAACCATGTTTAGTCAGCGCAGTGCCTGCCACCCAGTAGAAACTCAATAAATGCTTGGAGATTTTCTGAAGGGCGACTGGGAAGTATGCATTACTAAAAGTATTAAAATGTGATATTATGCTTTAACGTATTTCTAGGAATTTATCTGTGTAAAGATTTAGCTATAGGTATAGTTATAATTTGCACATTTTAAACTACCTACATATTCAACAAACAGAGCTCTATATAAAAATCACAAGCCCTTTATATAACCATACCATGCATCCTCCAAATAGCTACCAGATCGACAATAACGAATCAATAGAAAACGTACATCCTCAGTACAAGCGTAACACACAGACAACCACAGGCACAAATCGTCTGGAGGAAGAAAAACAAACACCAAATTCCAGCCAAGCTATCTTTTGAACTGCCACTGCAAACCATACCTGAGTTTGGACAGAAGACATGGAAAAGAGAAAAGGGGAAAAGAGGGCCTAAATTTGAACTAAAAAAACCACGGAAGAGGCAGTCTACCCTAAGTACAAAACCACTGAAAAAACACCTTGCATAAGAGCGCCAGCTAGAGGGGAGGGACTTACATCCATGGGACTTGAGTGGCAGTCCCAAGAAAGCACTGCTTCTAGGAAGATGGGTAGAAAGGGGAGGGACAGGTGCCTTCTAGTGACGAGATGGTGCAGGAGAAAAGAGATGGGAAATTTAGACTCCCACAACACAAATTAGAGCTAAAATAATTGATGGGCACAAAATTTCTCCCTCCAATAACCTCCTCAAATAAAGGTACTCAGTTGAAGGGGCTACACTTCACTACATTTACAGATAAAAGTTTTCTTAAACCAGGAATCTTAAAACGAACTCAAACCTCCAACCCGTTCCACCATGTGAATAGATGAAAGCAATTTACAACTATGCAAAGCTATTATCAGAAGAAAACAAAAAAAGATCAAAACATTTCAGCTAATGAAAATGTACTCCCCAAATCAATCACAAAGAAACTGAAACACAGCACTCCAAACGAAATTAAATATGCTTAAGCAAGCATTTGGGGATATGAAAAATTATTTTTAAAAGAAGTTCAGAAACTAAGAGAACAGAAATGGACAAAGGCAGTCAGAAGCAAAACAAAACAAAAATTGATTGACTCAGGATAGAATGAAAGAAAAAGACAAAATCATACCTGAAAAGAAGACTAATTTTAAGCTGATCAAAGGAGAACAGATTCAAATGAAAATTTAATTAAGGGCGCTGACAAAAAGAAGCAAAGCCACCAAGAGAATGAAAATGAGGTAAGTAAAAGGGATCAGAGAAAAAGTTGTTGGAACAGAGGCAAAGAAGATCCAACATAGAGACATACCCCTTTTACTGTGTTTCACTTTGCTGCACTTCACAGATGTTTTTCCACAGATTAAAGGTTTATGGCACACCCTACTCTGAGTAAGTCCATTGGTGCCATTATTCTGACAGCATTTCATTTTGTGTCTCTGTCATATTCTGGTAATTCTTGAAATATTTCAAACTTTTTCATTATTATTACACTAGTTATGGTGATCTGTGCTCATTGATCTTTGATGTTACTATTGTAATTATTTGGAGGCAGCATGAACTGTTGCCCATATGAATGACAACTTTAACTGATAAATGTATGTGTTCCAACTGCTTCTTTGATGGACTGTTTCCCCATCTCTCTCCCTGTCCTTGGGTCTCCCTGTTCCCTGAGATATATCAGTATTGAAATTAGGCCAACTAATAACCCTACAAGGACCTCTAAGTGTTCAAGAGAAAGGAAGAGTTTCTCTCCAACTTTCAATCAAAAGCTAGAAACGAGTAAGCTTCATGAGGAAGGCATTTTAAAAACTAAGGACAAAAGCTAGACCCCTTGTGCCAAAGAGTTGGCCAAGTTGTGAAAGCAAAAGAAGAGTTCTTGAAGGAAATTAAAAATGTTACTCCAGTGAACACATGAATGGTAAGAAAGCTAAATAGCCTTACTGCTGATATGCAGAAAGTCTGAGTGGTCAGGATAGAAGGTCAAACCAGACACAACAGTAGTTTAAGCCAAAGCCTACTCCAGAGCAGGGCCCTAACTCTCTTCAATTCTAGGAAGGCTGAGAGAGGTGAGGAAGTTGCAGAGGAAAAGTTGGAAGCCAGAAGAGGTGGGTTCGTGAGGTTTAAGGAAAGAAGCCGTCTCCGTGACATGAACATGCCAGGGGAAGCAGCAGGTGCTGATGGAGAAGCTGTAGCGAGTTCTCTAGAAGATCCAGCTCAGATAATCCGTGACGGTGGCCACACTGAACAACAGATTTTCACTGTAGCTAACACAGCTTTCTGCTGGCAGAAGATGCCGTCAAGGACTTTCACAGCTAGAGAGAAGTCAATGCCTGGCTTCAAAGCCTCAAAGGACAGGCTGATTCTCTTGTTAGGGGCTAATGTGGCTGATGACCTGCAGGTGAAGCGAGTGCTCACTGACCATTCCAAGATCCAGGGCCCTTAGGGATTGTGCTAAATCTGTTCTGCCTGTGTTCTGACAAAGCTTGGATGACAGCACATTTGTTTACAATATGGTTTACTAAGTATGTCAAGCCCACAGTTGAAAACTACTTCTCAAAAAAAAGGTTCTTTTTAAAACGTAACTTCTCAATGACAATGTACCCGGTCATCCCAGAGCTCTGAAGGAGATGTACGATGAGATTAATGTCTTCATGGCTGCTAACACACCTCTATTCTGCTGCCCATGGATCAGGGAGTAATTTTAACTTTCAAGCCTTATTATTTAAGAAATATATTTTGTAAGACTACTGCTGTCATAGGCAGATCTGTGTCTGATTTCAGCAAAGTAAATTAAAAACCTACTGGGAGGATTCACAATTTCAGATGCCAAGAACATTCATGATTCACGGGAAGAGGTCAAAATAACAGCATTAACAGGAGTCTGGATGAAAGTTGATTCCAACCCTCATGGATGACTTTGAGGGTCCAAGCCTCCAGGGGAGGAAGTAAGTACGATGTAGGGAACTAGAATTAGAAGTTGGGCCTGAAGATGTGACCGGATTGCTGCAATCTCATGATAAAACTTCAATGGATGAAGGGTTGCTTCTTATGGATGAACAAAAAAGTGGTTTCTTTTTTTTTTAATGATTTTATTTATTTATTTGACAGAAACACAGCTAGGGAGAGAAGACAAGCAGGACAAGTGAGAGAGGGAGAAGCAGGCTTCCCGCCGAGCAGGGAGCCTGATGTGGGGCTCAAACCCGGGTCTCCGGGATCATGACCTGAGCCGAAGGCAGTCACTTAACCAACTGAACCACCCAGGAGCCCCAAGAAAGTGGTTTCTTGAGATGGAAAATACTCGTGGTGCAGATGCCGTGAAGACTGCTGAAATGACAACAAAGGGCTTAGCATATGACATAAACTTAGTTGATAAAATAGCGGCAGGGTGTGAGAGGACTGACTCCAATCCTAAAAGAAGTTCTGCGGGTAAAATGCTATCAAACAGCATCGCATGCCACAGAGGAGCTGTTTGTGAAGGGAAGATTCAATCAGTGTGGAAAACTTCACTGTTGTCTTACTGTAAGAAACTACCACAGCCTCCCAACCTTCAGCAGCTGCCACGCCGATCAGTCAGCAGCCATCAACATTGAGGCAAGACCTTCCACCACGAAAAAGATTACGACTCAAATGATGGCTAGCATATTCTTACCAATAAAGTATTACTTATTTTTTATTTTTTAAAAGACTTAAAAAATTTATTTGAGAGAGAGAGTGTGCAGAGTAGGTGAGAACACGAGTGGTGGGGGGGAAGCTGCAGGAGAGGGAGAAGCTGGCTCCCTGCTCCCGAACCCTGGGATCATGACCCCAGCTGAAGGCAGACGCTTAACCGACTAAGTCACCCAGGCACCACATAATAAAGTTTTTTTTTTTTTTTAAGATTATTTATTTATTTATTTGACAGAGAGAAATATAGCCAGAGAGGGAACACAAGCAGGGGGAGTGAGAGAGGGAGAAGCAGGCTTCCCACCGAGCAGGGAGCCCGATGTGGGACTCCATCCTGGGTCTCCGGGATCATGACCTGAGCTGAAGGCAGTCGCTTAACCAACTGAGCCACTCAGGCCCTCAATAAAGTAATTTTTAATTAAGGTATGCACATTGTTGTTTTAGACATAAGGCTAGTGCACACTTAATTGACTACATACAGTATAAACATAACTTTATATGCACTGGGGAACCAAAAAATTCATTTAACTCTTTTAAATTGTGATATTCACGTCATGGCAGTGGTCTGGAAACAAACCCACAATACCTCTCAGGTATGTTTGTACATACATTTGGAGCCCCTGAGAAAGAAAAACAGAAAAATGGAATAGAACTAAAATTTAAAAACTAAATCCAATAAAGCTTTCCTCAAATAAAACAAGGCCTCGATGTACATATCAAAAGGGCATACTGATTACCTAGGGAAACTGCCCTATAATGGTCAACTACAATGCATATCCTAATAAATGTATTAAAATTTAAATATAATGAAAAATTCTTCAGTGATGTCAGCAAGGAGAAGAACAGGATTACTCAGTGCTATTCCCTCAGAAAAACATTTGAACAACAATCCATGAACAAAAGTACCTTCACAAGAGCTAAGAATTCTGGGTGCAAGATTATAGTACCTGGCTGAAGCAGAGAAATAAGAAAACATTCAATGAAGAGAAGAGGAAGGGAGGTTTCACATGACCTATGTCACCCCAATCTCAAGCCAGGGCAATACAGTGTGGAGAGAGATACCCTTTGTTGTGGGGTAAGGAGAGTGAAGTAAACACTCAACTTTATCACAGCACCAGACCTGCACCTGTGGCCCTGCCTGTAGAACCCAGCCCTGGCCCAGGCCCAAGCCTCTGCGCCCAGGCTGGCCCCTGTGGACCCAGGATCCAGGTCTGCCACAGCAGTCCCAGGCATCAAGTTCACCCTGGAGACCCAGATTACGAGCCATCCTGATGTGCTGGGCACCAGGCCCACCCACCCCCTAACTTAGGCATCTGGCCAGCGTGCGCGACTCCAGCATCAAGCTCCTGTGCAGACTCGCATTAGACAGCCTGTCCAGAATCTCCGGCCAGGGGTATTGGTAGAGGGCTTTCCCTGTCAAAGTCAGTCTATGAACACTGGAAAAAATGACTACTTCTTCAAATCACAGATATCAGTGCAAAGCCACAAGGGTCATGGATAATCAGAAAAACACAACACCAACAAAATACAAAATAAAGTACCAATAACTGACCCCAAAGAAATGGAGAATTATGAACTGCCTCAAAAAAACCTCAAAATAATCTTTACTTTAAACACAAATGCATTAAAATCTACAGTGAAAAGAATGAATGGATAGAAAAAAAAAAAAGATTCAACTGTTGGCTGCCTACAGGAGACTCGCTTTAGCTTTAAGGACACATAGGCTGAAAGTGAAGGTAGATATTCCAAGCAAATGGAAACCAAGAGCACAGAGGTGGTTAAAATGTATCAGACAAATAGACTTTAGGTCAAAAACTTCACAAGAGCCAGAGACCACCATATAATGGTAATGGAGTAAATTCATCAAGAAGATATAACAACTGGGGCGCCTGGGTGGCTCAGTGGGTTAAAGCCTCTGCCTTCAGTTCAGATCATGATGGCAGTGTCCTGGGATCGAGGCCTGCGCTGGGCTCTCTGCTCATGGGGCAGCCTGCTTCCTCCTCTCTCTCTGCCTGCCTACTTGTGATCTCTCTCTAAAGAAGATATAACAACTCTAAATATATGCACACCCAACATTCAAGCATCTAAATATATAAAGCAAATATTAACAGAACCGAAAAGAAAAATAGATAGTAATGCAATAAGAGAAGAGGACTTCAATACCTCACTTTCAACAACGGATAGATCATCGTGACAGGTATCAATAAGAGAAGAGAGGACAGTAACAACATTATAGACCAGGTGGTCCTCATATACATATACAGAACATTCTATCCAGCAACAGCAGAATACACATTCTTTGCAAAGTATACATGGAACATTCTCCAGATTAGATCATAAGGTAGGTTACAAAACAAGTCTTAAAAATTTAGACTAAAATCATATTAAGTATCTTTTCTGACCAAAATGGTGTGAAACTAGAAACTAGTAACTTTTACTAGAGTAAAATTAGAAAATTAGAAACCAAAATGGAAATCAAAAAATATCTTGAGACAAATGACAATGGAAACACAATAGACCAAATGGGATGCAGCAAAAGCAGTTCTAAGAGAAAAGTTTACAGCAATTAACTTATATTACAAAAGAAGATCTCAAATAACCAACCTAACCTTATACCTCATGGAACCAGAGAAAGAACAAACAAAGCCCAGAGAAAGCAGTAGGAAGGAAATAATAAAGATCAGAGCAGAAATGAATGAGAGATTAGAAAGGTAACAGAAAAGATCAATGAAACAAAGTTTGTTTTCTGCAAAGATAAACAAAACTGACAAGCCTTTAGACAAAGGGAATAAAAGAGGAAATCTCAAAATAAATAACATAAATGAGAAAAGAGAAAGTATAATTGATACAATAGAAACACAACGGATCATGAGAAACCATGCACATTTATGTGCCAGTAAATTTGATAATCAAGAAGGAATGGATAAATTCTTAGGATGCTACTCACCAAGACTGAATTGTGAAGAAATAGAAAAATCTCAACAGACCAATAATGAGCAAAGAGAATGAATCAGCAGTCAAGAACCTCCCAACAAAGAAAAGCCCTGGACTTGATGGCTTGGCTGACGAATTCTACCGAACACTTAAAGAATACCAATACTTCTCAGATTTGTCCAAAAAACTGAACAGGAAGGAATACTTCCAAACTCACTTTATGAGGCCATCATCATCCTGACACTAACGACAAGAAAGGCAACAGCAATAAAAGAAGATTACAGGGGCGCCTGGGTGGCTCAGTGAGTTAAGGCCTCTGCCTTCCGCTCAGGTCATGATCTCAGGGTCCTGGGATGGAGCCCCACATCAGGCTCTCTGCTCAGCAGGGAGCCTGCTTACCCTTCTCTCTCTGCTGTCCTCTCTGCCTACCTATGAACTCTGTCTCTGTCAAATAAATAAATAAAATCTTAAAAAAAAAAAAAAAGATTACAGGCCAATATTTCTAATGAACACAGATGTATGAGCCCTCAATAAAATACTAGCAAACCAATGCAACAGCAAAAATCATATACTATCAAGTGGGATTTAACTCTAGGATGAAAGAATGGTTCAACAGATGCAAATCAATAAATGTGATACACTATATTAACAAAATGAAGCATAACAATCATACAATCATCTCAACAGATGCAGAAAAAGAATCTGACAAAATTCAAAACCTTTTCATGATAAAAACTCTCAACAAATTAGGTATAGAAGAAATGTATCTCAACATAATAAAGGCAATTATATGACAAGCCCATAGTTAACATCATACTCAATGGTGGAAAACTAAAAGCTTTTCCTCTAATATGAGGAAGAAGACAAAGATGCCCATTCTCACCACTTTTATTTACTAGAGTACAAGGAGTCCTAGCCAGAGCAATTAGGAAAGAAAAAATATAAAAGGCATCCAAGACAGAATGGGAAGTAAAATGGTCTATGCTTGAAAATGACACGGTCTTATATATAAAAAGACTGTACCAAAAACCTGTTAAAACTCATAAACGAACTCAGTAAGGATGCAAGATATAAATCCATACAAAAATCTGTTGTGTTTCTATACGCTAACAGCAAACCATCTGAAAAGGAAATTGTTAAAAATCCCATTTACAATAGCTCAAAAAATACTTTATAATAATTTTAACCAAGGGGATGAAAGATCTACACACTGAAGATTATAAAACACTGATGAAAGAAATTAAAGACATAAAAAAATGGAAAGAGGGGCACCTGGGTGGCTCAGAGACATAAAAAAATGGAAAGAGGGGCACCTGGGTGGCTCAGAGGGGCACCTGGGTGGCTCCCCTCTGCCTTCGGCTCAGGTCATGATCTCAGGGTCTTGGGATCAAGTCCCACACTGGGCTCTCTGCTCAGCGGGGAGCCTGCTTCCTCCTCTTTCTCTGCCTGCCTCTTGCCTATTTGAGATCTCTGTCAAATAAATAAATAAAATCTTAAAAAAAAACAAGTAAAGATATCCTGTGTTTGTGGATTGGAAGAATACTGTTAAAATGTCCATGCTACCCAAAGCAATCTACAGATTCAATGCAATTCCTATCAAAATTATAAAAGCGTTTTTTTTTTTTACAGAAATAGAAAAAACTATTCTAAAATTTACATGGAACCTAAAAAGACCCCAAATAGCCAAAGCAATCTTGAGCAAAATGAACAAAGCTAGAGGCAACACATTATTTGATTTCAAAATACACTTCAGAGCTACAGTAATCAAAACATCATGGTATGAAAACAAAAACAAAACACCAGGGGCGCCTGGGTGGCTCAGTTGGTTAAGTGACTGCCTTTGGCTCAGGTCATGATTCCGGAGACCCGGGATCGAGTCCCACATCAGGCTCCCTGCTCGGTGGGAAGGCCTGCTTCTCCCTCTCTCACTCCCCCTGCTTGTGTTCCTTCTCTGGCTGTGTTTCTCTCTGTGAAATAAATAAAATCTTAAAAACAAAACAAAACATACAAATTGGCCAAAGGTATAGGAAGAAATGGCCAATACCACTCATCATCAGGGAAATGCAAATCAAAACCTCAATGAGATACCACCTCACACATATTAAAATATATCTTATCTTTTCTTAAGTAGGCTCCAGCATGGTGGGCTTGAACTCATGACCTGAGATCAAGAAGAGATCAAGAGTCGGATACTCAACTGACTTCACCACCTGGGCACCCCCCAAAAACTTATTTTTTAATTTTGGCTAGGTAACAGCCAAAATTATTGGTTTTAGGTGTAGAATTCAGTGATTCATCTCTTACATACAATGCTCAGTGCTCAATACAAGTACCTTCTTTAATACCGATCACTTGTCTAGCCCACCCCCCCTCCCTCCTTTTTCCCTCCATCAACCATCTGTTTGTTCTCTAGACTTAATAATCTCCTATGGTTTGTTTCCTTCTCTCCTTTTACTTCCCCTCTCCCCATGTGTTCATCTGTTTTGTTTCTTAAATTCCACATGAGTGAAATCATATGGTATTTGTCTTTCTCTGACTGACTTATTTCAATTAGCATAATTCATTCCAGCTCCATTCATATTATCGCAAATGGCAAGATTTTTCTTTTTGATGGCTGAGTAATAGTCCTCTGGTGTTTTTTTTGGCCACATCTTTATCCATTCATTAGTCTATGGACATTTGGGTTCTCTCCATACTTTAGCTATTGTTAACAATATTGCTATAAAAATCATGTACTCCTTCAAATTTATCCAAAATAACAATTGTTTTTTAAAGGATGTTTATTTATTAAAGATTTTTCTTTTCTTTAGAGAGGGGGAAGGTGGGAAGAGGCAGAAGGAAAGGGAGAGAGAGAATCTTAAGCAAGTGCCACACACGATGTGGAGCCCAACACAGGACTCAATCTCACAACCCGGAGATCATAACCCAAGCCAAAATCAAGAGTCAGATACTTCATCAACTGAGTCACACAGGTGCTAGAGAGCCAAAAGGTAAGTGTTGGAGAGGCTACAGAGGAGGGGAACCTACACTGTTGGTAGAAATGCAAATTAGTATAGCATTTATGAAAACAATATGGAGATCCTTTTTTTTTGGAGATTCTTTAAAAATTTAAAATAGAACTGACATATAATTTGGCAATCCCACTTCTGGATACATATCCAAAAGAAATGAAATTAGAATCTTGAAGAGATGTTTGCAACTCCCATATTTACTGTAGCATTGTTCACAAGAGCCAAGACAGCAAATCAACCTAAGTGTTTACTTAGGTATTGATGAATGGATAAAGAAAATAATATTCCATGGGTGCCTGGGTGGCTCAGTGGGTTAAAGCCTCTGCCTTTGGCTCAGGTCATGATCTCAGGGTCCTGGTATTAAGGCCTGCATCGGGTTCTCTGCCCAGCAGGGAACCTGCTTCCTCCTCTCTCTCTGCCTGCTTCTCAGCCTTCTTGTGATCGCTCTCTGTGTCAAATAAATAAAAAAAAAAAAATCTTAAAAAAAATAAAATAATATTCCATACATAATCCACCCCCACCCCGCCACACACAGAATATAAGTATGGAATATTATTCGGTCATAAAAAAGGACATCCTGTTATTGAGACAACACTGGTGAATCTGGAGGTCATTATGCTAAGTAAATGAGCCAGGAAAGAGACCTGCATGATCTCACTTATATGAGGAATCTAAAAAAGTTGAACTCAGGGGCGCCTGGGTGGCTCAGTTGGTTAGGCGACTGCCTTCGGCTCAGGTCATGATCCTGGAGACCCGGGATCCAGCTCCACATTGGGCTCCCTGCTCGGCAGGAGGCCTGCTTCTCCCTCTCTCACTACCCCTGCTTGTGTTCCCTCTCTGGCTGTGTTTCTCGCTGTCAAATAAATAAAATCTTTAATAATAATAAAAAAAAAAGTTGAACTCAAATAAGCAGATTATAGAATGACAGTTGCCAAGAGCTAGGGATGTGTTGGTGAAAAGGTACAAAGTTTCAGATATGCAGGATGAGTAAGTTCTGGAGAACAAATGTACAGCATGGTGTCTATAGTTAATACTATATTGTATAATTGAAATTTTCTAAGTAGATCTAAGTAGATTTTACTACCAGAAAAACTATGCAAAATGATTAATTAGCTTAATGGTAGTAATCCTTTAACAATGTATAAATTAAAACCTCATACTGTATACTGTAAACATACACAATTTTTGTTTGTCAATTATACCTTAGTAAGAGTGGGAAAAAAATTCTTAAGGCTTTCAGGGAAAAAGACCAAATAACTTAAAAGAGCAAAATAATTAGGCTGGCATCAGACTGCCCAAGAGAAACATGTAAGCAAGGCAAAATGGAGCAGTCTAAACCAATCTAAACCAGTCCTCCAAATATTAAGGCTACAGAAAAGGTCTTACGCATGTACGAATGAGGGGAATCCTATGCCCACAAGCCCTTCTTGAGAAGCTACTTTTTGGGAAAGGCAATGTGACACAGGCCCTGAGCTTTCCTGCACATTCCTGCTGCATATGCCAGAAAGGAGAGGTCCTGATTGCTTTCGACCCAGGTCGTTTCTTATGTTCGCATCTGCGTGGAGTAACTGTGAGGAGTAAGGAAGCACCTACCCAAAAAACAAACCTCCCAGCTTATAAGTGGGGTACCAACTGAGACAGCCCTTACAGTCCTTGACACTGCTAGAGGTGAGTTTCCTCCAATTAATAGGTGACAGGACAGGGGTGCCTGGGTGGCTCAGTTGTTGAATCTTTAAAAAATAAAAAGTGACAGGACAATGAATATTTAACATATTTAAGTATAGATAAGACCAAGACAAAGGTGAAGACAAGGCAAAAGAAAAACATATATATATGTCACATGTTTAGACCAAGTAAAAATAATATAAGTAAAAAAACTGAGAGAAGGGAGTGGGAAAGACGGAAAGAATAAGCTCACCGATTGTCACATAGGCCAGAGGTAGGGGGCAAGAGATAGCTTTAGAAATTGACAAATGAGGTCACAGAAATTTAAAATAAGAAAACAGAGAACTAGAGGTGCCTGGTTGCTGTCAGTTAAGTAGCTGTCTTCAGGTCAGGACCTGGGATCCAGTCCCCTGCTCAGCAAGGAGCCTGATTCTCCCTCTGCTGCTCTGCCTGCCACTCCCTCAGCTTGTACTCTGTCTCTCTGATAAAGACAATCTTTAAAAAAAAAGAAAACGAAAAAAGAGAATTAAGGACCTTTATTATTTTTTTTAAAGATTTTATTTATTTGACAGAGAGAGAGATCACAGGCAGGCAGAGAGGCCGGCAGAGAGAGAGGAGGAAGCAGGCTCCCCGCTGAGCAGAGAGCCCTATGAGGGCCTCGATCCCAGGACCCCAGGATCATGACCTGAGCTGAAATCAAGAGTCTGCTGCTTAACCCACTGAGCCATCCTGGCATCCAGAACTAAGGGCCTTTAAAAAGGTATAAATACAGGGCGCCTGTGTGGCTCAGTGGGTTAAGCAGCCGACTCTTGATTTCGGCTCAGGTCATGACCTCAGGGTCATGAGATGGAGCCCCACATCAGGCTCTGTGCTGAGCATGGAGCTGGCTTAATACCCTCTCTCTCCCTCTGCCCCTCTTTCTGCTCATATGCTCGCTCTCTGTGAAATAGATATATTTTTTTAAAAAGATATAAATGCAAAGGTAACCACTAGAACATAACCTTCTAAATACCAAAACAAATAAAAGAACAAAAACAAAGCTAACACATCATGTAGGTAAACATAGCAAATATTACACAGTATATATGGCAATTGTAACACCAATGTGACGGAGTAAGTCCAAACATCTGTCACATCAATAACTGTGAATGGTCTTAAGTCACTCATTAAATGAAAGAGATTTTCAGGCCAGCTCACAAAACAAGACTCATCTCTATGATTAAAACAAAATGATTCAGAAAAGTTGCAAATTGGGACTTTTTTTTAGTGCTAAAAGTCACAATTCACAATGAAGATTTAATGGTTATAAATACCTATGCATCAAATAACACAGCAATTACCTTTGCTAAAGCAGAAGCTATAGGAGAAAGAAGGAAAATCAGAAATACATTAATAATTAGAGGTTTGAATATTCTCAATTTCTGAGCAAAACAGATCACGTAGACAAAAAATAATTAAGGATACAGAAGATTTAAAAAAAAAAAATTTCCCAAGCGACCTTTTGTATAAATACTGAATTTTACACCTTGATAGTAAATATGAAGTAGGAAGAGTATATTTCTTCAAAATGGGTTGGGAAAAAGACTGATCTGGCAATATCTTTATTTTATTGAGTAAAGAACATTATGAATGTCAAACTGGAAGTCCTAGCTACTGCAGTTAAGGAAAACAAACAACCGTGAAAAGTACACAGAGTGGGAAGGAAGAAATAAAACTGTTTTCATCCACAGATGACATGACTGTCTATGCAGAAAGTCCCAAAGAATCTACAAAATCACTCCTGGAACTAATAAACAAGTATAGCAAGGTTGCAAAGTACAAGATCAATATATAAAAGTCAACTGCTTTCATATATACTAGCAGTGAACAACTATAATTTGAATTTTAAAAGGCCACTTATAATAACATCAAAAAAAGTAAACACTTAGGTATAAATCTAACAAAACAATCTGTATGCAGAAATCTACAAAACAAAGATGAAAGAAATCAAAGAGGAGCTAAATAAATGAAGAGCTATTTCCTATTTGTGAACTGAAAGACTCAATATTGTTAAGATAGCAGTTCTTCCCAACTTGATCTACAGATTCAACACAATCTCATTCAAAGCCTCAAGAAGCTATTTTGTAGACATAAACAAACTGATTCTAAAGTTTACATGGAAAGATAAAAGATCCATACAATACTGAAGAAAGTACAAAGTTGGAGGAATTATACTATTGAATTTCAAGATTTACTATAACCAAGACAGTGTGCTATCACTTGATTAGCAAAATACTAAGACGCAGATCAACAGAATAGAGGGCCCAGAAATAGACCAATACAAATACAACCAACTAGTATTTGACAAGAGCACAAAAATAATTCAATGGAGCAAGGATAATCTATTCAATAAGTAGTACTAAAACAACTGGACATCCATATGCAAAAATACCTGAACTTAGACATAGACTGGGCATCTTTTACAAAAATTAACTCCAAACAGATCATAGACCTATCTGTAAAATGCAAAACTATAAAACATCTCAAAGAAAACCTACAAGAAAACCTACATGAACTTGGGTTTGGTGATGAATTTTTAAATACAACATAAAAAGCAAGATCTATGAAAGCAAAAGAGTAGTTAAGCTAGACTTTATTAGAATTATTGTGGGGTGCCTAGGTAGCTCAGGTGGTTGGGCATCTGCCTTCAGCTCAGGTCATGGTCCCGGGGTCCTGGGTTCAGGCCCTGCACTGGGCTCTCTGCTTGGTGGAGAACCTGCTTCTCCCTCTCTCTTTGCCTACCACTCCCCTTGCTCTTTTTCCCTCTTTCTCTCTGTCATATAGAGACATAAAATCTTTAAAATTTAATAAGTGAATTAAGTAAATTAAATTAAAAACTTATGCTTTGTGAAAAACACTCTTAAGAGAATAAAGAAATAAGTTACAGACTGGGAGAAAATGTTTGCTAAATATATATCTATATATGTATCCAAAATATAATAAGAATGTCTTTTTTTTTTCTTTTGAAGATTTTATTTATTCACTTGGCACAGCACAAGCTGGTGGAGCAGCAGGCAGAAGGCGAGGGAGAAGCAGGCTTCCTGCTGAATAGAGTGCCTGACATGGGGCTCGATCCCAGGACCAGAGGATCATGACAGGAGCTGAAGGCAGATGCTCAACAGAATGAACCACCCAGGCACTCCTATAATAAGAATTCTTAAATCTCAATAACAAGGAAACAAATGACCCAATTATAAAATGGGCAAAAGATCTGAGCAGATGCCTCACCAGAAAACATACATTGATGGCAAATATGAAAAGATATGCAACATCATCTGTCACTCAAGAAGTGAATATTAAAACAAAAGATACCACTACACTTGTACTGCAAAAGCTAAAACCCACAATACTAATTGCTGGCAATGATGCAGAGCAATGGGCACTTTCATTACTGATGAGAATGCAAAGTGGTATCGCCACTCTGGAAGACAATTTGGCAGATTCCTACAAAGTTAAACACAGGCCTGTGACACAATCTACTGATTTGAAAATGCAAAATTATTTTTTTTGTTCACATGAAACCAGCACATGAATATTTACAGCATCTTTTTTTTTTTTTAAGATTTTTATTTATTTGTCAGAAAGAGAGAGATCACAAATAGGCAGAGAAGCAGGCAGAGAAAGAGGCTGGAAGCAGGCTCCCCGCTGAGCAGAGAGTCCGATGTGGGGCTCAATCCCAGGACCCTGAGACCATGACCCGAGCCGAAGGCAGAGGCCCAACCCTCTGAGCCACCCAGGAGCCCCTATTTACAGCATCTTTATTCATAATCATCACAAATTAGAAGCAATCAAGATATCCTTCAATAAATGAACAGATAAGCAAATCAATACATCCATACAATGGAATACTATTCAGATTTCAAAAGGAATGAGCTATCAAGCCTTATAAAGACATGGATAAATCTTAAATACAGATTGCTAATTAAATAACATAGTGAGATAGAAACTGTTATTGACAGAAAAAAATATTAGAATGATGTTCTCTATGAATGGAGAGGAAAAACAATCTTCTCCCAGGAAAGCTGTACAGAGCTATAAAAAAAAAAAAAAAGACATACTACTGTCATACAAATATTCCTAAGCATTCTTGCTCCCTTTATTTAGCCATTCAACTCCTGCCACAGGGTCAAAATTCAAATAATTCTTTTGCTAAAGAGAACTCAAACTTTCTCCTTTTGGCTGAATGGAATTTACTCAACTCAGTCACTAGATGGTGTTTCCAGCTTCCTTGAACTAAACTTACTTTTGAAACTGAGAACATAAATAAAAGGTTTATTGACTTTTATTGTCTCAAACCATCTCACCAGAGAACTTCTGAGAAAATTTTTTTTTGGCCTCACTTTTAATGAAGCAAATTAAACTTCTTTTTAATTTTAAGGACACTTTGGTGCCTTAAAAATAGAAATATTTATAAGAAAGTTTCCTTCAGGGTAATGCAGAAATTTCCAGTTTTTCATTACCTCTGATATTAGCGATCAAGTCATTAGAATTGACAGAAAAACATCCATTTCTCTTTTTTTCTGGTTAACTTGATCATTCCTCTGTTTGGGCTATTGATTCATTACAATCTATTTTTATTAGAAGTCCTCCAAAAGATCTGTAACTTCCAAGAGAAAAATCTCCTTACTAATACAAGGGTGCCACCTAGTGATGACTATGGGTAAATGTATACTATAGAAAACCTGCACGTTCTTATATCTCCTATTTCAATTCTGCTTTGAGATGTCACTTTCCAAATGTATCAAGCAGAAAGATTTCCTGAAACTGCAGTACTTGAAACAGCACATTGTTGAAATAGTTTCCTAATACTAATACACAGGTACACTGAAATATCTAGCCTATCTTCCTTTTCTACCACTACTCAGATAACTGAAATTCATCTCCGAAGCTACATTAGTTTCACGGAATGTCAGAATACCAAGTTACAGGGAATGTTAGAGATAATCTGTTATCTAGTCCAACCTCTAGTTTTTCAGATGTGAAAACTAAGGTCTAAGGGGCGAACACCTGACTTGTCACAAAACTAGTAAGAGTTTCCAATAGGCCTGGTTTGCCTTAGCCTGGTTCCTGAAGGACGGGATGCTACAATATTATCTTACAGAGAAGATACTTTCAATATCTCAGTAACAGGTTTCTATTCAAACCAAACCCCTCGTTGTTCCTACACTGATGGCAGGGGTAAAATTCCCCGATCTAGGCTCTCTTCATGACTTTCCCTTCTGAACCCCGAGGGGCACAGAAACCCTCAGAGATCAAGTTTTGGCCACTGATCGCTCATTAATGGAGGAGCGGCTGCAGCTTACTGAGTGCTGGCCAGGTGCCAGGCAGTGCGTGTGAGCTCTGGCTTAAGTGTCCCACTTTCCCTGCTCAGGCACTTTAGGCTCCTAATGAACATGTTCTATTTCTCCTTTCCCTTCATCTCAGTGCATTCACACGGAGCAAGGAACAACGGACAGCGCTGGGTGTTCCAGGTAAAGAGACTGCACGTACAAAATTATGGTGATGTGAAAACACAAAGTTTATTCAGAGAACAAGTATTTTAGCTTTGGGTATCAGAAGATGCAGGTGCTAAAACTAGCTGTCCTTCGTCTTTGTTTCCTATCTGGAGGGGAGGAGGCAAAATTTGATCAGGAGGCAATAGAATGAATGAAGAGCCAAGGCAGAAAGACACCAGGCTAGGCTGGTGTGAAGGGTTTGACCAACGTGGGACCGTCTTCACACAGAGCTTTGGTTGTCAGGACAACTGGGAAATGACCGTACCTAGGCAAGTGACAAAGGCAGAATTGCAAAGATGTGCAAAGATGTGAAGGCTGACTTTGGCAACCTCCTATCCAGGTCTCTAACCCTCCTGCTGCTCCCCAGGAACTCTCCAAGGGGAGGCTTAGAAGCCTCTAGGCAGGGGAGACAGGATAGCCTGCGAAGGTTAAGTCCATTTTCCCCGCCTCTAAAGGGCCCTTCTCCCTTTGCCATTACCACCACAAACATGCCCTCAGGCAGTTTAGTGAATCTGAACCTGAATCTAAATCTGAAATATTTTTATTTACTTCTGCGAGGGGCCAGAAAAATGGGCTGGGGAGAGGGGGACGGGAGTTCCTAAGGTCAAGCACACTGAGAACAGGGTAGAAGGCAGTCAACAACTGTGTGACTGTGTCAACTCCCAGTAACAAAAGGGGAGGTGAATGGCAGAATCTAGAGTTTGTGCTTTGAGGATCTGAGTATTTTTATACTATTTGTATTGTGATACTCATTCCCTTTCTGGTCTTCTTCGTTATTTGGTAAAGTTCATTTTAAAAATGTCAACTAACCTAAATGGAATCAAAGAAAGCAGTTTTTGTTCAAAACCATACCTCTGTGGACTGGGCAGGTATAAGGATGGAAAGAAATTCTGGGTAAGCAAATCCTGAGGAATTATCCTTTCCCTCCAGGACGCTTTCTTTCCAGAATTCTCTTCCACTATATCATGGAGGGTTTTAATAATATGTGATGACGGTTCCCCCTCACAATGCTGCACTGTAAATAACTGCTAAAAGCTTGACCCAATCAAAGTGGGGGCAGAAGTGTTACAGTTTGACGAGAATTTCATTCATTCTAATTGGTGGAAGGGAAAAGATTTCTGGTAGGAGATGTGGTCTTCTGGTGCTGCTCTTCTCCTCCCTGGCATCATTTGTTACCTAATAAAGCCAGGTGTGAAGCCACATACTACCTGCTAATATTAAAACAATTGCAAATTTCTTAAAATTCACTTTTTAAAAATAAGTAAATAAAAGAAAAGGTGTCATTAGTTTGAGAAAGGAGTGTAAGATGGCCCATAAAACAAATATTTGAAATCACAGATCCAGAATATGTTAGTCAAAGGGCTTCTGTTTCTTTTCTGTTGATGATATCAAAATGCTAATAACGTTAGACATAACATCCTCTGGGCTATGACTGAGTTTCTGTTTTACACTTTTCAATCAAAAGAGAACTTCCAAAGTTATTTATATTAACAGTATAATTTCTTATCTGAAGGTTAAAACCAAGGTACAATGTCTTACCAAGAGTATCTTCAGCTCCAGTCCCTGTACCTCTACTTTCCATCCCAACAAAGAAGGAGAACCATACTCCAGAGTTAGCTCAGAGAGCCACCCCATATCCTATATATCTCTTTCACATCTAATCTGAAACACAACATGGGAAAATAGGTAATGACTTCTTTCAATACAAACTGTATCACACGAACAAAGAAACTAGAACCCTTCTCTACAGCCTTGTGAAAGACATATCTCAAAGTGTTTTGTTTTGTTTTTAAATTCTCATTTCCAAAAAGAAAAATGTTGCATAAACAGAAAGCACTACGAATCTTGGATTGAGGGCTGCAACCACAGCATTTAAGAAATCTTATCTCAGAGAAAAGCAAATTCTGAATTATCTCACTCATATATGGAATCTGAAAAAAGAAACCCCAAACCAAACTCACAGATAGAGGACAGACTGATGGCTGCCAGAGAGTGGGGGTAGAGGAAATGGGTGAAAGGTGAAGGTAGTCAAGAGAGGCAAACTTCTGGTTAGAAGATAGGTAAACCTGGAAAAGTAATATATACCATGGTAACCAGAGTTAATACTGTATTTTATATTTGAAAGTTACTAATAGAGTCATCTTAAAAGTTCTCATCATAAAAAAAGAACTATAACTATGTAAGGTTATGGACATGAATTAAATTTATTGTTGTCATCGTTTTGCAATGCATACACTTATCAAATCATCATGCTGTACATCTAAAACAAATAATGTTAGACATCAGTTGTAGCTTACTTAAAAAAAAATACATCCCCGGGGCACCTGGGTGGCTCAGTTGGTTGAGCGACTGCCTTCGGCTCAGGTCATGATCCCGGAGACCCGGGATCGAGCCCCGCATCGGGCTCCCTGCTCGGCGGGAAGCCTGCTTCTCCCTCTCTCACTCCCATTGCTTGTGTTCCCTCTCTGGCTGTATTTCTGTCAAATAAATAAATAAAATCTTAAAAAAAAATCCTTTAAAAAAAAAATACATCCCCAATACATGTTCAAAACCACTCCCCAACCCCAAAAAAGATCTCTTGTCTCTACAATAATCAATGGAGAACAAACCACCAACTCTGAAGTAATTGGGGCAAGAGAACACTTTTGCATAGACAGAAGGCTTGACTTCTCACAGAAGTGAGCCCCTCATACAGAATTTTAATTTATTTTGTTCCTGGAAACTATTTTTACCCAGTTGCATCATCACGACTATGAACTAAAAGTAGCTCTAACCCATATTAAGAATATGGGGTCCTGGGTGGCTCAGAGGGTTAAGCCTCTGCCTTCGGTTCATGTCATGATCTCAGGGTCCTGGGATCAAGGCCCGCATCAGGCTCTCTGCGCAGCAGGGAGCCTGCTTCCTTCTCTCTCTCTGCCTGCCTCTCTACCTACTTGTGATCTGTCAAATAAATAAATATATAAATCTTTAGGGGGAAAAAAAAGAATATGTGGTCCTGAAGTACTCACTTACATAGAAATTATAACTTAAGAAAAGTAAGAATATGGAAAAATTATGCTTATATAAATATTATACATTATGGACAGAAACCCTAAACATTGCTTTAGTTAATACTCATAGCTCCCATTCTGGGGGAAATTTTCAGCATTACCATGCTTTAGGCACTATGCTAAGTGTTATTCATGTACGTCCCCTTTCATTTGTACCATGACCCAATGAGAAGGGCATCATCCCCCTCTAGTTGATGAAGAAAAAGGTGCAGAGAAATTGAGTCACTTCCTGAATTCACACAGCTGATAATTAACTCAGGTCTGACAGAGGTCCAGACTTTCCATCAAGAGTATATAAACTAAACAGTCTGTAAAATCAGGCTCCAAAACAAGTTTGCTGTGTTTTATTTAAGAATTTATTCATTTGACAGAGAGAGAGAGACAGTGAGAGAGGGAACACAAGCAAATGGAGGGGGAGAGAGAAGAATGCTTCCCGCTGAGCAGGAGCCTGATGTGGGGCTCGATCCCAGGACCCTGGGATCATGACCTGAGCTGAAGGCAGACGCTTAATGACTGAGCCACCCAGACCCTCCCCCCAAACAAGTTTTAAAAGACCAAATTCTTATAGTGCCATGTTTCAAAAAGTCACAAGAAAAGAAACCAGCATTCCAAAAATAAAATTAAGGTGTATAAATAAAAAAATAAGGCACTGTCCTTAAACTAATGCTAGAAAACAGGCTATTTTTTTTTTTTAAGATTTTATTTATGTATTTGATGAAGGGGGAAATACAAGCAGGGAAAGTGGGAGAGGGAGAAAGAGGCTTACTGCTGAGTAGGGAGCCCAATGTAGGGCTCGATCCTAGAACCCTGGGATCATGACCTGAGCTTAACGACCAAGCCGCCCAGGCAGCCCTATTCTTATTTTTTAGAAGAACTGAAAACACTCTGAAACAAGTTTTGGAAAATGTCACCAGAATTAGGCAAGATTAGGATCAAATGTTCACTGAGCTCCTACTAGGTGCCCTGTAGGAGCTGGTTAGATACTGGAATACAGAAATCAATAAGAAATAGTTCTCATTTCTCAAAAAATTCAGTGGTGTTGGTGGGGGACATAGGTACAGTGATAGACCATAATACATGGCAGAAAGTAAACAACAGTGAGGTGCAGGATATTACAGAAAGATGAGGAATGGTACCTAATCTAGTCAGTGCGTGATAGGAAAGTTTACTGGAGGAAAAACAGTAAAGAGTTGCCAACCAAAGGGGGTGGGCTGCTCATTCCAGAGAGACAGCAGAGCTTGGCACAGACTAGAGGCAGAAAGTAGGGCAGTAGTACGGCAACAGGGGAGACTCACAAAAATGTCTGGATGGCTGAAGCACGGAGTGAGAGGCAGGGCACAGGTAAGGCTGGGGAGGCGGGCAGACACCAAATCATGAAGTTGAAACCAGTGAAGGGTTTTAAGCAGGCAAAGGACAAGCTCAGAATTATCCTTTAACTAAATTCCTCACGGACTATATAAAGCAGGGGCTTAGAGTCACATAGCCAAAGGTTTAACTCCTGGCTCGAGAGCTTATTAACTGTGGCAAGATCAAGATACAAAATCACCCAAGGGGGTGCCTGGGTGGCTCAGTTGGTTTACCAGCTGACTTCAGCTCAGGCCATGATCTCAGGATCCTCGGATTGAGCTCACTGGGGAGCCTGCTTCTCCCTGTCCCTCTGTTCCTCCCCCTGCTTGTGCTCGTGTTCCCTCTCTCAAATAAATAAATAAAATCTTTAAAAAAAAATAAAACCTAAGCTTCAGTCTTGTCACCTATAAAATGGTAGGTAAATGAGGTAATGAATATAAAGCACTGGAACGCAGTAAATGCTCAATAAAGGGCAGCTCTTATTTATCACTGTTAATATTATAAGTCTAGAAGTTCAGGGAAACCCATAAGGGAGTCTAGATGAGGCACACTGAGGTCCTAAACAGTGATGAAAAAACAAGACATTCTGAAACCTATGCAGGAAACAGAAATGATAAGTTCTGATGAGCACCTGGCTATGGGAGTTGGGGTAAGGGAGGAGGAGGAGCCATCAGTGAGCTCAAGGTCTAGGTTAGGTGACTGAAGGGCTGGTGGCTGGCGGTGCCCCTGACGAAGAGAGCAAGGGAGGTGCAAAACAAGCCCGCGAATCTGATTCATATGAGGGAGGAGGTGTGTATTCGGAAGCAGATAGACAGCAGGTAAAGGGATGATCTTGAGTCTGGGGTGCAGCGGTGCAGTTAAAAAAGTGGGTGTCGAGAGTATCTCACAGCACGGGAAGGGAAGAGATCACCCATAGAGGGCCTACTCAGTCAGAAAAGCAAAGAGTTAGGTCAGACCCTCAGAATGCCCACAATGAAGAGTCAAGGAGAGAAAGAAAAGCCCCCAAAGGACAAGAAAAGCCACAACAAAGCAGTATAATGGAAACTAAAGGAACAGGACCTCGTGGAGGGAGTCATCAGTGGTGCCCCAATGTAGTCGAGAAGTCCAGTAAGTTCCAAAAAGCCTCAAAATTTAGCAGAAACTGTTGCTGATTTTAGACCAAAGGGTGATTTTACTAGGACAAGGAGATCCAACTGCTGGGCTGAGGTATTAATGGGAGTGAGGAAGTGGAAAGAATCCACTGTAAATCTGGTAAAGGGACAGAGAGGAATTCAGTAGTGGTAAGGGAGGAATGCAGAGTCAAAGGTTAGGTTACAAATTATTTTTAGAAAGGCATACCCTGAGCATTTTGTGAGAAGGAAAAGGTGAAAGACAAAGTGTGAGGATGGGGGAGAATCACTGACAGAGCAAGGTCCTTGAGGAATTAAAAAGGAATTTGTAAGTATCCACTATGTGTCAGGCACCGTGCTAGGCCCTGGAGACACTTGTCCACGAACTCTCGGAGCAGAGCGTGGCATGAACGCCAGTCTGGAGTGCACCCCTCCAGAGGAGCTCAGAAGGGCCTTTCCTGAACCCAAGCTTGTGCCTGCTCACCTTTCTACTCTCCCTGTCCAACCCAGTGTCTGGCACCCACATGTCAGGCATTCAGTCATGTTCCTGGTATAAATGAATACATATACCGGTCAGAAACTTTATTTCTAGGGGCAGAAATTTTTCAAAGACATATGAAAATACATTTTATGGAAAAGGACATTGGGGCATTAAAATACAATGATATACTAATTAAAATGTAGCACACATGCTCAGAAAACATGCATCTAAAGACAGCTGAAGGTTGGGAGAATGGGGCACCGGGTTCAATCATGTGGAAAAGGCCTGAAATGGTTCTAGAACTCTCTCTGGCCACATGTACCCCCGAATCTGCAAGCTCATGCTGAAAATTCATTTAACCATCTAAGAAAGGACAAAATTGTTCATTTCAAAATTGCAGATACAGGATTAAAAAGGAAACGTGTGTGAAATGATACATCAGCTAACACCCCTCTACTGGCTATGTGACACAGCCCAGGTCCCATAATCTCTGAGAAAGCAGACCATGTGGCCTATGAGACCCCAAGCCCCTTTCAAATCTCTTGCTCAAATGTTCTAAAGCAGTGCTTCTTAACCTTTTGAGGGATCACATACTCCTGTGAGAACCTAATGAAAGCTATGAAATCTACCCAACCACCCCTAAAATAAATATAGACATAAGCATACAAAATTTTGCAAATCACAAGAAACCCCTGACTACAGACCTTCTTCCTAGCAAAATATTAGCTGAGGTGCAGCTGTTTACAGCGAAGATGCTTTCTCTTCCTTAAAATTAATGGAGCCAGGTATCAGAGTGACCCTGTAAGACCTAAGGGGATAGCTTGCTGCATGTCCACCTATGTATCCTTCGGAACTAAGTCACCTCATCTCTGAACTCTACGGTGCCAAGCGCAGTGCCTGAGTACAGTAAGGATCAACTTAATTTGTGAATTAAGTTGAAAGGACCAAATATGGTACTGGAGTTTTCAGATCTTTGGTGCCTCCTGAGGCCAACTGCAAATCCTCCCTTTCAGAGACAAGTCCAAACTCACAGAAACTACCATGGTCTTATTCCACAGAATCGGTCAACTTTCCAGAACTGATTTGTATTTGATGAGAAGGGGCTAGCCCACCCCAGACAAGAAGCTATACCTCAGTTCTAAAGCAGAATTTGATGACCCACCTTTCCTCCTGAAAAGAAAACACACTGTATCTGCTTTTAGTAGAACTCGCTTACATTTATGTAACTCTTTATCCTTAGATTTTTCCAATCCCTCTTACCTTCATTCAGTATTCATCTGGGAGATGGCAATATATGTAGTATCCCATTTTAAACATAAGAAAAGAGCATAAAATAGTTAAGTGATCACACAGAGGGCTTTCTGCATAGCCCAGAACCAGGACGCCAAGTCCCACTATAATAAATATGCCAGCGCTTCTGTCACCCTTATAACAAGGTGAGAGGGGCCTCTTTAAATTGACAGAGTGAAACACCTGTGACATTTAATAAATTGTTCAGTGGTAACATCTAAGTAGTACCTGTCATTTAAGAAATGAAAAGCCATGCCAATGTAAGCAATTTTATATACAATGATTAAATGGCTTCATTTTTTCAATATTCAGTCGTAATCAAATTGACCTATTGCTTACGACTTTTAAAAAAAGCAGAACCCACTGTACATAGCAGGGGAAAATTCCATACTTACCTACTGCACAATGTAAAATCTAGAGGAAAAAAGGGGGGAAAAAGAATTAGTAAAGATCAATAATATATAGTTCCTATAAACTTTTCAGTATTAGACCTGAAAAACACACATTTCATTTTTAAACTTGGTTATTTAACAAAATGTACATTCTTATTTACTTTTGTTTGTTTGTTCCTTTTTAGTTTGTGAATCTGTGGAAGATTTCCTAAGGAATAAATCTTACTCAGTAGTCTACCAGATGTCATGGATCTCTTAAGAGCAATACGTGTCTATCTCTCATGTCCCATATTCTACAGAACCATCACAGGTTACAGAACACCGGGTCAGAAAAGGCTTTGTTGGCTCTTCTTACCTGGCAGGCCCTTCAGTGCAGACATTCATTCAACCTACAACGCCCCACAGTGTAGACTCCATCTTGTCTCATTTGGTGATCTCATTACAGGCATGTTTGAAGGCCAGCCTGTGACCCTAGATCTCTTCATGCTCCAGGCCCACACTACAAACTGCCTTTGGACAGCTCCATCTACGTGTATCAACAGCAGCTCAAACATGGCACGCCTCTTCCAGAAACTCCCTGTTTCCTTCCTTCTTACCTGCTACGCCTTTCAATCAACAACCTCCCAGTCTCCAAGTTCAGCTGGTCTTTCCTTCCCCTCACCTACTAGTCTCAGTGGTTTCCAAGTCCTGCCAGTACTTCTGGCATTACTCTTCCCTGTCTTTATTTCCAGTGCCTTGGGTGAGACTGCTATCTCCTTTCCATCTCAGTGGCCATCCAAGTGGCCAGTCAGGTTCTTCCTTTTTTTTTTTTTTTTTTTTTTTAAGATTTTATTTATTTGACAGAGAGAGAGATCACAGGTAGGCAGAGAGGCAGGTAGAGAGAGAGGGGGAATCAGGCTTCCTGCTGAGCAGAGAACCTGATACAGGCCTTGATCCCAGGACCTTGAGATCATGACCTGAGTTGAAGGCAGAGGCTTTAACCCACTGAGCAACCCAGGCACCTCAATCAGGTTATTCTAAATTGTCTTCTAATTCATCCTGTATATGGCATTGCTTTATCCCTGCTGGTGGTTGTGATAAAGATGTAATCTAAGGAGTTGAGTTCAAGATGGCAGCATAGCAAGATCCTGAATTCACCTCCTCTGTGGACATAACAAATCTACAACTAACTATGGAATCATTCTTCCTAAAAGGGACCTGAAAATTCAATGAACAGAACCTTCACAACAAAGAATAAAAGGATAGCAGCAGGATGGGAAAGAGGGGCAGAAACAGACTGCCTAGGGAACAAAATAAACCCCAGCTATGGTGGATCACCATTGGGTGGGACATCCAAAGTATGGACTTTTCCCAGAGGATCAAAGGTACCTGAGTTCTATATCTGGCACCCAGATCCTTAAATCCTGCACAGGAGAGATGAGCCCCCAAAACACTAGGCTCTGAAAATCAATAGGGATCACTTTAAGGAAGCCTATAAAGCTGCACGGAACAGAAAACCTCATTTTAAAGGGCCCACACACAGACTCACTCATTCCAGAAACCTCTGCAAAACATCAACTTAAATAGTACATAGACCACACATTAAGGAGAATCGTTTGCTAACCTTAAAAGCATCTGCCTGAAGACGCAGGAAATGGCAAGGACTCTCCCTGGAACTGACACTGGTGGGAACAATTTTTGTGATTCAAGTCTACTTCACTAATGTGGGTGCTGGTGGGCACCATTTTGGAATTCCTCTAACATTCTAGTAACAATGGGAACACCCTGCAGAGTGCCCTGCCCACAGAACCCTGCAGCAGTTGTCGACACAACCCGCAGTCCGACCAAGTGTCAGTACAGCCCACCAACCACAGCCCCAGGCCCTGCCACCAATAAGAGGGCACACACAGCCCACAGAGAGGACGCCCCTTGAGCACCTGGTTTTGGTGTTTGGGAGAATGTATTTCTGGGCCAAATAGTACCAGATAGTACCATCACCTCATACTTAGAGGCTTACTTACCTCATACATAGAAACAAACACGAAGAGTTAGGTAAAATGAAGAGACAGAGTAATATGTTCCAAAGAAAAGAACCCAACAAAATCTCAGAAAAAGAACTAAATGAAACACAGATAAGCAATCAATCTGGTAAAAAGTTCAAAGAAATTATCATACAGATGCTCAGTAAAGTCAGTAGAAAACTGGTTAACACAATGAGAACTTAAAGATATAGAAAATATAAGAAAGAAAGTAGCAAACAGAAATTTGAAAAATACACTGGAAGGGTTCAACAGCAGACTGGATGAAGTACAAGAATGCATCAGCGAGCTGGAAGACAAAGCAATGGAACTTGCCCAGAAAGAAGAGCAAAATGAAAATAAAAAATTCAGATGAGTTAAACAGATAAAGGGGATGAAGAAGTTCAAACTTCCAGTTATACAATTAAGTCATGGAGATGAAAAGTACGGCATGGGGAATATAGTCAATAATATTGTAAAGATGTTGTATGGTATAATCTATGACAAAGCAGGCAAGAAGATACAATGGGAAAAGTCTCTTCAAAAATGGTGCTAGGAGGAGCTCCTAGGTGACTCAGTTGTTAAGCCTCTGCCTTCAGCTCAGGTCATGATCCCAAGCTCCTGAGATTGAGCATCAGTTTCCCTGCTCAGCAGGAAGCCTGCTTTTCTGTCTCCCATTCCCCCTGCTTATATTCCCTCTCTCTCTGTCTTACTCTCTCTATCAAATAAATAAATAAAATCTTTAAAAACAATGGTGCTGGGAAGACACATACAATGAAACCGGACCACGTTCTTATACCATATACAAAAATAAACTCAAAATGGATTAAAGACCTCAATGTGAGACCTGAAGTCATAAAACTGGAAAACACAGGCAGTAATCTCTATGGCATATGTGGTAGAAACATATTTCTAGATGTGTCTTCTTTGCCAAGGGAAACAAAAGCAAAACTAAAATTATTGGGAATACACCAAAATGAAAGACTTTTGCCCAGCAAAGGAAACCACCAACAAAACAAAAACACAACTCATTGAATAGGAGAAGATATTTGCAAATGATGTGTCCAATAAGGTATTAATACCCAAAATATATAAAGACCTTATACATTTTAATAACAAAAAAACAAATAATCCAATTAAAAAATGGGCAGAGGACAGGAATAAACATTTTTCCAGAGAAGACATACAGATGGCCAAGAGACATATGAAAAGATGTTCAACATCACTAAGCATCAGAGAAATGCAAATCAAGACCCGTGAGATATCACCTCACACCTGTCAGAATAGCTAGAATCAAAAGGACAAAAAATAGTAAGTGTTGGCAAGGATGTTCAGAAAAAAGAACCCTCTTACACTGCTGGTGGGAATGCAAGCTGGTGCAGTCACTGTGGAACATAGTATGGATGTTCCTCAAACAGTTAAAAACAGAACATATGATCCAGTAGTTCCACGCTGGGTACTTACCCAAAGAATGCAAAAGCACTAATTGCAGAACATACATACAGCCCCTGATTACTGCAGCACTATTTACAATAGCCAAGATATGGAAGCAAGGTAAGTGTCCACCCATTGATGAATGGATACAGAAGATATGTTATATATACACAGTAGAATATTACCCAGTCATAAGAAAGAGTGACATCTTGCCATTTGCAACAACGAAAGTATTATGCTAAACAAAATATGTCAGTCAGAAAAGACAATACCATATGATTTTACTCACATGTAGAATTTGAGAAACAAAGAAAAAAAGCGACAAAAACAACAACAAAAAAACCCAGATTCTTAACTATACAGAACAAACTGGTGGTTGCCAGAGGGGAGGAGGGAGGGGGATGGGTAAAATAGGTACAGTGGATTAAGAGTACAATTATAAGCACTGACTGTAATGATTAGAATTGTTGAAACATTGTATTGTACACATGAAATTAAAAAGTTACTTTACACATTTAAAGAAAGAAAAAGAGACAAAGAAAGGGAAAAAAAGAAAAAGAACGAACTGAAGCCCAAAGGAATCTCCTTAGTTAGCCAAAAAAAGCTATATGATAGCAGATGGTAACCAGACTCATTGAGCACGGTTAATATATAGAATTGTTGAATAACTATGTTATGTGCTTGAAATTAATATAACACTATATATCAACTATACTTCAATAGTAAAAATTAAAAGAAAAAAGGTGATGTAACTAATGAATGTTATGAAGCTGCGGAAGGTTCCTGGGCACAAAAGGAATCAAGGGCAGGAAGAACAGCAAAGGGGCTCCAGCAGTTATATAAGTGTGGTGGGACAATGGCCTACACAGTGTAAGAACTGAGAACACAGGAAGGAAAGAATGTAGCTGAGAATCACTCTGATAAAGAATTGGTGGGACTTGGTAATGGGAGTGGACGGTAGACAGGGGAAAAAAATTCCCCAAACTCCAATCTGAATCAGGGAATTATAATGCACTGGTTCCCAGACAACTTAATCTCAAGTGCTAACAAAATATCCACAACTTTAAACAGGGAGATAGTTGATAGAGTTATTTTGTCAAGTGCCCATTTTTAACTAAATACCAAATACTACCATGATCATTTTTTAAAAAAGATTTATTTATCTGAGAGAGAGAGAGATAGAGCGTAAGGGAAGGAGAAGCAGATCGAGAGGGAAAGAGAGAATCTTAAGCAGATTCCCCGCTGACCATGGAGCCCAACATGCGACTTGATCCCATGACTGAGATCATGACCTGAGCTGAAATCAAGAGTCGGATGCTTTACCAACTGAGCCACCCAGGCACCCACACATCACTTTTTTAAGGAACAAAAAATTAGGAAGGATATAACCTGCAAACAGTCTTTTGAAAAAAGAGAAGTTAAAAAATTAATTAGAGTTCTAATTTTAGAAACAGTTCTGAGAATGTGAATTCAAGAAAAAAAATTAGCAGATAGGTCTCTATGTTCTGGCACTTTATCTGACTACTTCCAAAATACCTTGTAATAATTAGCACTTTTCTCAGTTTACACAGCACCTTTACAAATGTGTTTTTTTAAAAAAAGAAAAAATTAAGAGAAGTGAAGTTACCTTAATAGACCCTTAGATAACATTCATATTGTAAGGCTCTCAAAAGGAAGAGAGAGAGAGAAAGGAAAGAATTCAATTATTTGAAGAAGTAATGACTGAAAACTTCCCTAATCTGGGGAAGGAACTGAACATCCAGGTCCAGGAAGTCCACAGTTTCAAATATGATGAACCCAAAAAGATCCACACCATGATACAGTATAATTAAAATGGTAAGAGTTAAGGATTAATAGAGAATCCTAAAAGCAACAAGAGAAAAACAACTTGCTATGTTCAAGGGAAACTCTAGAAAGCTATAGGCAGATTCTTCAATAACAAATTTACATGCCAGAAGATAGTGGATGATATATACAAAGTGTTGTAAGGAAAAAAACTTCCAACCCAGATTCTCTGCCTAACAAAGTTAACATTCAGAACTTAAGGAGAGATTAAGAGCTTTCCATGTAAGCAAAAGCTAAAGGAATTCATCAACACTAAACCAACCCTACAATAAATGTTAAAAGGACTTCTTTAAGCTAAGTAGTAAGAAAACATAGGAAAGTAAAAATCACACTGGAAAAGGTAGTGATCAATCACTAATAAAGCAAGCATGAAGTTTAAAAGACAAAAGTAGTAAACTAAACTGAAATTACAATAGTTAAAGGAAGCTAAAATAAAAAGATATAAAAAGGAATCATCAAAAATAAAAAATGTGGGGGTAAAAGTAAAAAGGTAAAGCTGTGAATTGCGTTTAAAATTAAATTGCTATTGGGGCGCCTGTGTGGCTCAGTTGTTAAGCTTCTGCCTTCGGCTCAGTTCATGATCCCAGAATTCTGGGATCCAGCCCCGCATCAGGCTCCCTGCTCAGCAGGAAGCCTGCTTTTCTCTCTCTCTCACTCCCCCTGCTTGTGTTCCCTCTCTAGCTGTGTTTCTTTCCGCCAAATAAATAAGGTCTTAAAAAAAAGGCAAAATAAATAAATAAGTAAAATTACGTTGCTATCAAGTTAAAACAGAGTGCTATTTGCATATTTTATGTAAACTTTGCAGTAAACACAAGGAAAAAAACCAGTAAATACACAAAAGAAAATGAGAAAGGAATTAAACATAACACAAAAGAAAACCAGCAAACCTAAGGGAAGAGAAAAAGAAAGGAACAGAGAGGAACTACAAAAATAGCCAGAGAACAATTAACACAATGACAATAAGTATATGCTTATTAAAAATTACTTTAAATGTAAATGGACTATATTCACCAATCAAAAGACAAAGAGTGACTGAATGGATAAAAAAAAATGAGACCCATCTATCTGCTGCCTATAAGACTCATTAGTAAAAATATGCATAGAGCAAAAGGGAAGGGTTAGAAAAAGATATTCCATCAAATGGAAATGAAAAGAAAGCTGGAGTATTCCTATCAGATAAAGTAGAACTTAAAACAATAAGAGGGGCATCCGTGTGGCTCAGATGGTTAAGTGTCTGACTCTTGATCTCAGTTCAGTCTTCACCTCCGGGTCAGGAGTTCAAGCCTCACGCCGACCTCTATGCTAGGCTTAGAGCCTACTTAAAAAATAATTAAAAATAAATAAAACAAAGACTATAATAAAAGAAAAAGAAGGATATTACATAATGATTTAGGGGTCAATCCAGCAAGAAGATATTACATTTATAAATATTTATGCACCCAACATAGGAGCACCAAAATATACAAAACAATTATTAATAGACCTAAAAGGAGAAGTTGAAAGCAATACAGTAATAGTAGTAAATTTTAATACCCTACTTTCATCAACAGATCATCTAGACAAAAAAAAAAATCAATAAGGAAATACCAGCCTTACACAACACATTAGACCTGATGGACTTAATAGATATATGTAGACTATTCCACTCAAAAGTAGAATATACATTCTTCTCAATTGCTCATGGAACATTCTTCAGGACAGATCACATGTTGGGCCATAAAACAATCTCAATAAATTAAAAATGAGTGAAATCATACTAAGCACATTTTCTGACCATAATGGTATGAAACTAGAAATTAATTACAAGAAAAAAAATAGGGAAGCCTACAAAAACATGAAGATTAAACAACATGCTACTGAGCAATCAACAGTTCATTGTAGAAACTAAAGGAGAGATAAAAAAAATAAGTACAGACAAATGGACACAAAAATCTGACATACAAGAATCTATGAGATACGGCCAAAGTAGTTCTAGAGGGAAGTTCATAGCAATATAGGCTTACCTCAAGAAACAAAAGAAACCCTCAAATAAACAATCTAATTTTGCACCTAAAGGACTTAAAAAAGAACAAAAAAAGCCAAATTAATAGAAAGAAGAAAATAATAAAGATCAGAGTAGAAATAAATGAAATAGAGATTTAACACAAAGAAAAAGATTTTATTCATTTGAGAGGGAGAGAAAGTGGGGAGAGGGGCAGAGGGACAAGCAGACTAGACTCTCCACTGAGCAGGGAGCCTGATGGGAGGCTTGATCTCATGACCTCAGCAAAAGTCAGACACTTAACCAACTGAGCCACCCATGTATCCCTGAAATAGAAATTTAAAGCAGGATAAAAAAGATCAATGAAAGTAAGAGCTGGTTCTCTGAAAACAAAAACAACAAACCCCTCTCTAAGCCAGGCAAGTAAAATAGAAGAGAGGATTCAAAGACATAAAATCAGAAATGAAAAAGAAATTATTACTGATATCACAGAAATAAAAGGGATAAGACCCTACTATGAACAATTACATGCCAACAAGCTTAACAATCTAGAATGAATAAATTCCTAGAAACATATAATCTTCCAAGAATGAATCATGAAGAAAATGAAAATGTGACTAGAATGGTAACTAGTAAGGACACTGAAATAGTAATCAAAAACCTCCCAACAAACAAAAGTCTAGACCAGATGGCTTCACTGGCAAATTCTACCAAACATTCAAAGATTTAATACCTATCCTTTTCAAACTCCTCAAAGGAAAGCTTCCAAACATTTTATGAGGCCAGCATCATCTTTACCAAAACTAGATAAGGACACCACAAAAAAAGAAATTACAGGCCAATATCCTTGATAAACACAGATGCAAAATCCTCAGCAAGTTTTAGCAAACTAAATCCAACAATACATTAAAAGGTTCAGATTTATTTCAGGGATGCAAGGATGGCTCAACATCTGCAAATCTAAGTGATATATTACATCTTCAGAATGAGAGATAAAAATCATATGACCATCTGAATAGATGCAGAAAAAGCACTCAACAAAATGCAACATCCACATATGATAAAAACTCTCAACAAAGTAGGTGCAAGAGGGAACATACCTCAACATAATAAAGACACTAAATGACAATTCTACAGCTAACATTATCCTCAGCAGTGAAAAGCTTTCAGTAAAAACACAAGAACACTCATGCTTGCCAATTTTCCTCAACACAGTAGTGAAAATCCTAGCCACAGTAATTAGGCAAAAGACAGACATGAAAGACCTCCAAATTGGTAAGAAGTAAAACTGTCACTACTTGCAGATGCTATGACACTATATATATAGAAAATCCTAAAGATTCCACCAAAAAGGAAGCTGGGTGGCTCAGCTGGTTAAGCAACTACCTTTGGCTCAGGTCATGATCTTGGAGTCCCAAGATGGAGTCCCACATGGGGCTCCCAGCTCCACGGGGAGTCTGCCTCTCCCTCTGACCTTCTCCCCTCTTGTGCTCTCTAATAAATAAAATCTTAAAAAAAAAAAAGATTCCACCAAAAAACTGTTAGAACTAATAAATGGATTCAGTAAAGTTGTAAGATACAAATTCAATATAGAGAAATCTGTGGTGTTCTATACACTAATGATCAAACATCAGAAAGCAAAATTTAGAAAATAATCTCACAAATGCACCAAAGAGAATAAAATACCAAAGAATAACTTAACCAAGAAGGTGAAGGACCTGTACACTAAAAACTATAAGACATGGATGAAAGAGATTAAAAAAGATACAAATAAGTGAAAAGATATTCTGTGCTCATGGTTTGGAAAAATTAATCTTGTTAAAAAGACCATACTACTTAAAGCAATCTACAAATTCAATGCAAAAGCTATCAAAATTCTAGTGGCATACTTCAGAGTGAACTACAGTAAGTAACTTTAAAATATGTATGAAGCAACAAAAGATCTTGAATAACCAAAGCAATCCTGAGAAAGAAGAACAAAGCTGGAGGTATCACACTGAGTGATTTCAAACTATACTACAAAGTTTTAGTAATCAAAATAGTATGGTATTGATAAAAAAAACAAAACAAAAAATAGACACAGAGATCAATGGAACAAAATCGAGAGCCGAGAAATAAACCCATACATATATGAACAATTAATCTATGGTAAAGGAGCCAGGAACATATATAGATAAAGGACAGTCTCTTCAACAAATGATGCTAGGAAAACTGGACCGCCACATGCAGAAGAATGAAACTACACCGCTATCTCACACCATATACAAAAATTAACTCGGGTGCCTGGGTGGCTCAGTGGGTTAAAGCCTCTGCCTTGGGCTCAGGTCACGATCTCAGGGTCCTGGGACTGAGGCCCGCATTGGGCTCTCTACTTGGCAGGGAGCCTGCTTCCTCCTCTCTCTCTCTGCCTGCCTCTCTGCCTATTTGTGATCTCTGTCAAATAAATAAATAAAATCTTAAAAAAATTTTAACTCAAAATGGATCAAAGACTTAAATGTAAGAACTGAAACCATAAAATTACTAGAAAAAAGAGCCAGTAAGGTCCTGACATCAGTCTTAGTTAGCAACATCTTTATGGAGCTGACTTCAAAGCCAAGGGAAACAAAAGCAAAATTGAGCAGATGGGACTATCAAACTAAAAAGATTCTGTACAGCAAAGGAAACCATCACTAAAATGAAAAGGCAACCTACCAAATGGGAGAAGACACTTGACTTTGTATCCTGCAACTTTACTGAATCCATTTACTTATTAGTTCTAGTTCTATGGTAAGGAGTAAGGAGTCAATAACCGAAATATATAAAGAACTTCTACAATTCAACAACAAAAGCCAAACAGCCCTAGTAAAAAATGGGAAAAGATCTGAACAGACACTCCTCAAAGAAGACATACAGATGGCCAAGAAGCACATCACTCATTATCAGGGAAATACAAATCAAAACCACAATGAGGTACCACTTAATGTTAGAATGACTGTTCTTAAAAAAGACAAGAAATAACAAGTGTTGGCAAAGATGTGGAGAAAAGGGAACCCTAGTACACTGCTGGTGACACTGTAAATTAGCATAGCTACCATGGAAAACAGTACAGAGATTCCTCAAAAAATCAGTAATAAATCTATCAGTTGACCCAGCTATTCCACTTCATATTTATCTGAAGAATAAAAAAATACCAATTTGAAAAGATATATAAACCCCCATATTCACTGAAGCATTCTTTACAATAGCCAAGATATGGAAACAACCTAAGTATCCATTAATAGCTGAAAGGCTAAAGAAGATGTAGTATATTTATAAAATGGAATACTACTCAGCCATAAAAAGAGTGAGATCTTGCCACCTGCTACAACACAGATGGGCATTATGCTCAACCAAGTAAGTCATATGGAAAAAGACAAATATATGATTTCACTCATACGTTGAATCTAAAAAATAAAACAAGTAAACAAAATAAAACAAAAACAAATTCACAGAGAACAAACTACTGGTTACCAAAGTGGAAGGGAGTTATGGGGTGGGTGAAGGGGGTAGAACAGTATGGTGATGGCTGGGAACTAGACTGTGGTAATCAATTTGTACTGTATACATATATCCAATTATAAAGCCATATATCTGAAACTTATATGGTAATAAAAAAGTAATCTGAAGCCATCTACAATCTTATGACCAAAGCTTTTCTGAATGATAAGAGGTATCAGCTATTGTTGTACATTTTAGAATTTACATTTCTGTAGCAGTCATTCTATTGTCTGGTCCTCATAACAACCTTGGTAAGTAGGCTGGACAGATTACCTTTACTTACAGACGAGAAATTCCCCAACGTAGTAAGTGAAGTCCAAAATCAAGGCTCTATTTACGTTATTGTTTTTTTATCATATTATTTCATTGTTTATTCATTATATCTGCTGAAACCATAATTTTTTTTTTTAAAGATTTTATTTATTTGACAGAGAGAAACACAGCCAGAGAGGGGACACAAGCAGGGGGAGTGAGAGAGGGAGAAGCAGGCTTCCCACTGAGCAGGGAGCCCGATGTGGGACTCAATCCCGGGTCTCCAGGATCATGACCTGAGCCGAAGGCAGTCGCTTAACCAACTGAGCCACCCAGGCGCCCCTGAAACCATAATTTGACAAGACTTGGCTCATCTAAAATATGCCTGATAAGATTATGTGCTCGAACATTATTAATTCTAATTTTGGGGGGAGGTGAGTAAAAGAGGCTTGGATTAAACAAATAAAGCTTCACAAATTTGTTGATAAGTGATAAGAAAAGAATTACTATACAGCAAATCTTTTCATCTTTTTCAAAAGAAAACACTGCAAAGAATCTCAACTGTCTGAGTATTACAAGATAATCTGGACCTTCTGCTGTAAAGTTGAGGTAAATAAAAGATGTCTGTAGATTCAAATGAGGAACAAAAGACATGAATAAAAAGCATGCTGAGACAAGACAGATAACGATACACAGACAGGAAATCTATCCATGTATATGGTAAGATGTCTACCCAGGAGGCTGATTAACAACAGGACAGTAAAGGAAAGGTATATGGCTGATCCTTACATAACAATTGTATGAACTGCATGGGTCCACTTACACTCAGATTTTTTTCAATAAATACATATCTTTTTAAAAACAATTATTTATTTTAGAAAGAGAGCATAGGGGGATGAGGCGCAGAGGGAGAAGGAGAGAGGGTCTTAAGCAGACTCCTTGCTGAACATGGAGCCCAATACGGGGCTCAGTTTCATGACCCTGGAGATCACAACCTGAGCTGAAACCAAGAGCTGGATGCTTAACCAACCGTGCCAGATAGGCGCCCCAAATATGTATTTCATATTGTGATTAACAAGTAAGATAGAGGTTGCCAAATGAAAGGGAAGGTGGAGGAAAGATGTGGAGAAGACTGGAATAGCACAGTTCCTGCTTGTTCTTGGCATTCACCACCACACTAAGCACCTGGGGGAAGCTCAGTACATTGAGGTGTTCAACTGAGAGGTGCAAAGGAACTAGCTCTGGGGAGGGATTCTTAACAAAGTGGCAGGGCCAGTCACTGGCCAGTGTTGGTCAATGATCACAGAATGATAACCTGCCTCGCTGTAGTAAGGGTTCCAGGAGAACTCTGGGGATGGGATGGAGAGCTACAAGCAGAAACCTAGCCTATAGAGAGGAAAGCAGGCAGGGAGGGACGCTGTCCGCAGTGCTGAAAATTCGCTGAGGCTGGAAACCAATATGCAAGGGAAACTGGCCTCTGGCAGCTTGCTAGCATTTCCCACAAGCAGAAACTGTAATAGAACCATGTAAAGGGGATCAGGTGAAACAAGTGACCTAGCAAGGTCTAAAGGTGCTCTGCCTTCACCGGTTCTTTGACTTTCCCTGAACTGTGCCTGGAATGAGGTTACCTACATTCCTGGGAACAAGAGCACAGCGCAGGTGTCACTCCTGGAACCAGCTTTGCTAACTTTGAGTAAGGATGAGGTGATGTGTGGTGCCTCACTCTACTACCATATTGTACAGTAACTGCATTTTTCTCTTCCTTTTAAGTTTCTTAATAAAATTTCCTTTTCTCTAGCTTACTTTATTGTAAAAATACAGCAAAGAATACATGGAAGACACAAAATATGTTTTTATCAACTGTTTGTGTTATTGGTAAAGCTTCTGGCCAACAGTAGGCTATTAGGAGCTAAGTTTTTAGGGAGTGCCCCAACCTCTGTGTAAGGATCAATTGTACAGTGTTCGAGGGTTATCATTTTTTCTTTGTGTGACAGAGTAACAGGTCTTAGTCCTAGTAGACCCAATCTCCCCCTTTTAAAGGCATACAGTTTATAATGCCTCTTCAATCCTGAAATGAAATACATCGATGATAGAATTTACCTACCCAAAAAGTTTTTAAAAATACCATGTTCTGATATGTAAAGAAGAAATAGAAAGTAATTTATTTTTTAAAATATGTATTTCACTAAACAAATGTTTGGGGACATAATAAAGCAATCAGACATATGTGACAATTTACGACAAGTCTGGATTTAAAAATAAGAATATCAGAAAGCTGGCGGCGCCTGGGTGGCTCAGTTGGTTAAGCGACTGCCTTCGGCTCAGGTCATGATCCCGGAGACCTGGGATCAAGCCCCATATCGGGCTCCCTGCTCGGCGGGAAGCCTGCTTCTCCCCCTCTCACTCCCCCTGCTTGTGTTCCCTCTCTGGCTGTGTTTCTCCCTGTCAAATAAATAAAATCTAAAAAAAAAAAAAAAAAAAAAAAAAAAAAAAAAAAAAAAAAAAAAAAAAAAAAAAAAAAAGAATATCAGAAAGCACTCTGAACTAGTATAGGACAATAAAAGAGCAGAGGTGCAGACCAACACTAGAATAAAAAACAGTATTAAGATAATAATGGACATAGGAAAGTAATCTAACTGACGTTAGAATAATAGCTAAGATAAATAACAGTAAATAACAGTCAAAGTAAAAAAAAAAAAAAAAAAAAAAAAAAAAAAAAAAAAAAAAAAAAAAAAAAAAAAAAAAAAAAAAAAAAAAAAAAAAAAAAAAAAAAAAAAAAAAAAGGCAAGTACAATATGATCATGAATGAGCCTGGTCTTATGTGGTGTCAAAATAATCCTTTAGGTTACATCACAAGATAGAGAAGGAGGAAGGTATCACAGAAACCCCATCTGCCCATATTCTGTGAATGGTGCAACGAGGAAGAGATGGATTAGATAAAAACAAACCAATACCACAACAAAGCAGTTGTGTAATAGACTGGTGATAGTTTCAGGATAAAACTAAAAAACTATGGTGATCCCCAAAAAGGCATCAGTAAGAAATATTATTAAAAGTTATATTTATTTTTTTTTTAAGATTTTATTTATTTGACAGAGAGAAACACAGTGAGAGAGGGAACAAGTAGAGGGACTGAGAGAGGGAGAAGCAGGCCTCCCGCCGAGCAGGAAGCCCGATGTGGGACTCGATCCCGGGTCTCCAGGATCATGACCTGAGCCGAAAGCAGTCACTTAACCAACTGAGCCACCCAGGCGCCCCAAAAGTTATATTTAAAATATTCAATAAGATCCCTGTATTTCATATACCTTCACTAACTTAATAATTGAAGTCTAAACAGGAATCTCAAATCTCCTGTTACGTAATTTCAGTCCGTTTCATTGCATTGGCAGTAACAACACTATTGCACTAAAATTCTTTTTAGCTAAATATGCAAGTTGGAAATGCTGCAATTCTTACAGAGTACAATATGCACACTGAACAAATTACTCAGTTATTTTGAGATGGTATCTTTATTTCACTTGGCTTCCCTCTTCATATCAACTGTGGTATGCAAAATTCTAAAGATGGTTGATTCCCCGTGATTCCTGTTCCTTGGTTATCCAAATACTAATCTAGGTATGGCAGTGTAAGGATTTTACAAAGTAATTAAAGCCCCAAATCAACTGACTTTAAGATATGGAGATTATAAGTAGACCTCATCCAATAAGGGGAGCCCTATAAAAGCAGTGGCAAAAGCAGGAAGTGACCTCTAACTGACAACTAGCAAGGAAGTGGGACCTCAGACCTTCAAGTGCAAGACCTGGATTCTGTCAACAAGCTGAATAAGCTTAGAAGCACATTCTTTATCCTAGAGCCCACAGGTAAGAGCCAGCTTGACAGACACATTAATTTCAGTATTTTGAGGCCCTATGTGGATAACCAAGTCAAGCCCAGCTTTATTTACACAACCCTGAGTTAATAAATGAACGTTATTCGGGGTGCCTGGGTGGCTCAGTTGGTTAAGCAACTGCCTTCAGCTCGGGTCATGATCCCGGAGACCCGGGATCCAGCCCCACATAGGGCTCCCTGCTCAGCGGGAAGCCTGCTTCTCCCTCTGTCACTCTCCCTGCTTGTGTTCCCTCTCTAGCTGTGTTTCCCGCTGTCAAATAAATAAAATCTTTAAAATAAATAAATAAATAAATGTTATTCTAAAAACAAACTGCTAAGTTTGTGATTTCTTTATTATGCAGCAATAGAACATTAAGATAACTTCCTCCTTCTAACTTATAAGCTTTTGTTTTAATTTCTCATGAAGATATCTTAATATCAATATGTACTACTAAACTATCAATTTGTATGTATAGAGTGGTTAGGCTGGAGGGGGCGGATATACAAAAGTCAGGGCAGATGCAGGACAAACTTTTACTGATTTGGGGCTCTCTCGAGTGTTGTAAGACATCTAGACACAGCAACTCTACTGTGGCAATCAAAACACTCTCACAAAAACGTTTGGCAAATTTCAAGAGGAACTGGAACCCAAGCAGCTCTGGAGACCTCAATTGTAGCTCATGGATTTAATATGACTGGGCTACAGTGGGCCCCAATCTTTCAACTCAAAATTCCAAATCCTTGGAAGAAAAATATCTGAACAGTGCAGTATGGGTCGGGTGTGTGCCCCTGGACCAGACCAGCTATGGCCTGATGGCCTGAGAGGGAGTCAGGGAGTAGAGATGCCCTTGCTATCAGGAAAGACAGGTCCAACCATGGAACCGGGAGAACTTCCAGGGAGGACAAACTCTCCTGAGCTGGCAGCTCTAAGACAACTCTACCATACTCATGTTACAGGAGGTCCAGAACTAACCTGAGTTATGTTTACCTGTATCTGGCTAGTTTTGAAAATTCTCATACCATATGTACATATGTATGATTCCATTTTCTCTAAAAACATGGCCTCCATGCATTTTCTCCTTTATGCTTATAGGAGTAATGAATATACAGCACTTATGATTAGAAGAAAACACCTTTCCCCCCTCCTCTTGCTTCTATGAGAATAGTTTTCTCCCAAATATTTCTGGTCTTTCTCTGTTAATCACTTTATCCCAGGAAAGAAAGGATGACTCATCCGAACAGTAAATTTGAGAAGAATAAGTGGGGAGTGCTGAACTCAGCCCTACCCTGGGGGTTTTTACAAAGAACTCCAAGTTCTCTATTTACTCCATGCCACCCTGGCCACTGCTGCCTAGAGCAGGGTGGGTGGTGATCTAATTCTGGATTCAGTTAGCAAACCCACTTAGTTTGCACACAAACACAGCTTCCAGCTAGGCCTTTAGTGCTAATAATGTTGATTTTTAGGATTCTTACGCAATTCCTCTGAGTTATTACTCAATGTTCAGAGCATAAGAAAAAGAGGGTATTTACTGGACTCCCTCAAAGATTCAGTCCAAACTTGTTTTCAAAATCCTTTTACATCCATTTTAATTATTTTTTTAAGATTTTATTTATTTGACAGAGGGAAACACAGCTAGAGAGGGAACACACGCAGGGGGAGGGAGAGAGGGAGAAGCAGGCTTCCTGTAGAGCACGGAGCCCAATGTGGGGCTCGATCCGGGAACCCTGGGATCATGACCTGAACTGAAGGCAGACACTCAACAACTAAACTACCCAGGCACCACATACATCCATTTTTAAAGGAGAAAATAGGTGAAATTTCCTTAATTATCATTATTTCCTCTTTTTTTGATTAATTTTACCTTTCTTGCTATATGCAGCTCTATAATTCATTAACTCATTACCTGCTTTATTTTCATAATCTGATAGTAAAATGCTGAACCCTTACTGAATTTAAAGCTGGGAAATAACTAGGGGCACCTAGGTGGCTCAGTTGATTGGCTGTCTCTTGATTTTGACTCAGGTCATGATCTTGGGGTGGTGGGATTGAGGCCTGCCTGCACTGGGCTCTGCGCTGAGTGCAGAGTCTGCTTGGAATTCTCTCTCTTCCTCTCCTGGTGCCCCTCCCCAGCTTGCTCTCTCTCTGAATAAATAAAATCTTAAAACAAACACACACACACACACACACACACACACACACACACACACACACACACACCCCTACCTGGGGAAAACTTAAGGTAATCTAATCCAGTGTATTCACTGCAGAGTTTAAAACTATGTGGCAAAACCAAGTCTCAGTACCCAGATTTCTTGTCTCCAGTGTTCTTTTACATAGACTGTGACACTTAAGTACAATTCTAATTTTACTTTTGCAACATCTCTGCCAGCTTTTCTATGATAATCATTTATCCATCAACTAATTCCACCAACGTGTTTGCCATGTTCCTCCTGCATGACAAATTGTGAACTCTGTCAGTTTCTCTTTGGCTTCTCCTCTGCTATCAACTTTATCTTATGCTGTAACTGGGCGGTCCTGCTTTTCTTGAAAGCTGGGTCATGGCAGGCGGGTCCTCCAGTAAACTTGTCTTTCATAGCAACAGGTTGTTGAATTTTGTTTTCTAAACTGTTAACCATCACTGTAACTTTTTATTTTGAAAAAATTAATGAGCTTATTGTATAAACATTAGAAATGATGCCTTTATGCTACACTCAGTCATTTGTAGGTTTACTGTTATTGTTTTTTCTTTAACAACAGATGTAAAATTCTGTACTTTATTTTTGTGGGTATTTCTGTTTTGCATATAGTTCACTTTAAATCACAAGATTATCTAAGCTGATTTTTCTTCCTTTTTCAAAAAAACGTTGATCTTGTTTTTTTCATTTTTATTTCCTATTATGTACTACCTATTATATCTCCTTTTTATTTCAAGATTCATAGAAGTGATACATAAGCACACACTAAAATATAGAGAGTAAAGAGGAGAACTTCCCTTCTATTCTCCCCCAAATACCACACCCCTCCATGAGGATAAGTACCAGTAGCAGTTTAATATATATCTCTTCACACTTCTTCCAATATCTGCAATTTGCTTTTTTCCTAATGATTTTTCCTACTCTAAAAACATCAACATATTTTAATAATTATTCTCATTATTTTCACCTTATAAATTAGGAAGTTAAACTCTGGAGTGACACAGGATATACAATGTCTTCCTTTGCTTCCTCTCCTCCCCAATTCATTCAACTTGTGTAAGATCTAAATTATCTTACGAAATTCCAAATGGACACCCTGCAAGCTGTATCATGCTCTCAAGCCATAGGCCAGTGCAGTAGCCACTACCCACATGTGCTTATTGAAATTTAAACTGAAAATAAATAAAACTTAAACTCAGTTTCTTAGGGCATTTGGGTGGCTCAGTTGGTTAAGCATCTGACTCTTGATCTCAACTTAGGTCTTGATCTCAAGGTTGTGAGTTCAAGCCCCATGTTGGAGCTTACTTAAACAAAACAACTCAGTTTTTAGTCCCACCAGTCCCATTTCAAGGGCTCAGTGACTAGTGGCTGCTGTCTTAAGCCGCATAGATTCAGAACACTCTTGCTGCAGAAATGTTCTACTGGACAATGCTAATCTAAATACTTGGTTAATTTTATTTATTTACCTAAGAGTTAAATACCCTTTGATAACATTCTTTCAAAGTTTAATTACTTTTTGTAGATATTTCAAAATGTCTCCATCTGTAGGAAATTGCAAGGTTATAGATGAAGCTAACGCTTTTTCCTAATTTCATGCAGATTTCTTTATTCTTCAAAGTCTAAAGTCCTAAGCTGTTTTACTATTACATTTTAAGATTTCTTTTCTGCTGGAAATTGCTTATCTTTGAGTTTAGAAATTTAACAAGTATGTGCCCAAGAAGGGAAAGGATTTTTTTTTTCTTGAAAAACAGCTCCAGTGTGGAAGTCCACATACTCTCAATAATCATACAAAGTTGGTCTTCCAGTTCAGAAAAGTTTTCTAAAATTTTCCTGATTATTTATGAGTTATATGTTCTAATCTTTTCTATTGTTGCTACCCTTATTTTTTTAACAAGCTATATACCCAAAATCCATTTTCTAGATGTCAGTTCTATTAACATTATTAGTCTGTAGAATGTCATTACTTTCCCATACATTTTATTCTTCTGTTGTTCAGACAGTCATTCACACATTAGCTAGTCCACCAACACAGTATCTCTGATCCACTTGGCATTACATATTTTGTAATGTTCTTTTTTACATTTTAAATGGTGAACTCTGAACATTCCCAACAACTGCTCTTTAATCTATTTAATCTTAGTCACTGGGAATTCTTACCTTTTCTTGTTCTTTAGTATCACCTATTCTGTGTACTATGGCCTCCTTCCTACTTTGTACTGATACCATCAATATTTTCATTTCATTAAGAAAACATTTCTGGGGTGCCTGGGTGGCTCAGTCGGTTGAGCCACTGCCTTCGGCTCAGGCCATGATCCTGGAGACCCGGAATCGAGTCCCGCACCGGGCTCCCTGCTCGGCAGGAAGCCTGCTTCTCCCTCTCTCAGTCCCCCTGCTTGTGTTCCCTCTCTGGCTGTGTTTCTCTCCGTCAAATAAATAAAATCTTAAAAAAAAAAAA